>KV875098.1:1247255-1432679 GCA_001879275.1 Coniochaeta ligniaria NRRL 30616 | reverse complement strand
CTCTCCCCGTCTCTTCCTCTCCCCGTCTCTTCCTCTCCCCGTCTCTTCCTCTCCCCGTCTCTTCCTCTCCCCGTCTCTTCCTCTCCCCGTCTCTTTCACTAGCCCTTGCCACGCATCACACCTTTGCAACCAAAGGTCGCAAGAGAGATTATACACTCTCAATCGCATCTTTGCCAGTAAGCTCACTCGAACTTCTAGTCTCTGATCATGGCTTTCAACGGACCATACTTTGTCCTCGGCCTTGATTTCGAGGGCTTGCCTCCAAGCGAACCAATGAAGCGATGTCTCGAGGCTCAGCACCCAATGTCCCTTGATAAGTCTCCTCGGTCTCTCCATCACATCATCGAGAACAATGTGCTCATGGTATTCGGTATGATCAATTACTATGATCACTTCTGGGACCACCCCAAGTTTCTGCACATGGTAGCAGCCGATCTGGAGTGGGACCACGACGTGTGCGAGGCCATCGTCACTCGCTATGAGAGGGCGCGCCACAGGTTCCTCAAGGCCCCGCAGGGACGCTACATGCCACCGAAGGCCTCTGACATTGCCGTTCGCATATGTCACCTCATTGACAACTGGCGACTTAGGAGCATTCACAACTGGCCCATGACTGACGAAAGGAGGCGTTTCATCAAAACGACCCGCCTTGAATGGAGACATATTGTGGAAACAACCCCTGAGCAAATCATCTGGCATAGCCCGCCACGTCCGCTTATCAATCCTGTCGACTGCGACTGGATGGATCCACTGGCAGTACAAGCAGCACCCTACGTCCGAGTCGAAGCTGAACCCCGGCAGAGGCCCCGTCCCCCTCCGGCCCGCGTCTTAGCTGGCGACCGAGGCAGATCACGCTCCCCTCCAGCACCGATATCAGACTCGTTGCATAACCGATATCGAACAAGATCTCCCCGACGGGATGTCGAAGACAAGGGTACCCCCGAGCAGGGACAGAGCAACTTGCACCGTGGCAGAGGTAAGGCAGCCAAGGTTCGCTTACGGACGCAAATGATACTAACACGAGACCAGAAAATCTGAAGCATAAGGATGGAGCCGACATTATGTCAGAAGTTGTTCGAGATGATGGACCAGTCGGCATTGAACAAGATATGACAACACTCCGCATTGGACAAGGTATGTCAACACCCAGAAACAAGCCAGACAATAAGCAGCATGATGGACCGCTGACAGGTTTAGATCGTGACCAGGCGCCAGAGGAGCAAAAGGGCCCAGTCACAGCGGCCCTTGTGAAGGTCACCGACGAAATCAAGAAGATGAAGCCCTCAGACGAGTATGACAATATAGTCAAACTACTGGAAGCTGCTACTGCCCTTGCGGCCATGATTGACGGTCGCGCTGGAAAATGACTTGATATTGCCTGGGAGCAGAAACGATGGGGGATGGGGGGGACGGTAAACAGGGTGTCAAGGGTTGTTGTACAAGCAAGGATTTCGGGTGGATGAGAAGACACCCAGAAAATGGATCGCGTCGTTCATGGCAGGCGGACTCCCGATCTTGTCGAGAGAGAAGAATAAGGGCCTGCATAGGAATGAAGAGAAGACCCTTGGGGTAACTACAAGCTAGATGCCCTATCCGTATGCGAGATTAATAGAGACCGCGATTATTTGTATGATAGTGCGTGCGTATGAGCAGAATGACAGCACCGGAATGGACATCCTTGGCGGTACCGCTATGTTAGTGTCACCGGCAGCCGGCCACATCTGGGTCAGTACCACCGTGGACCGGCGGACGTTTCAGGTGACTGCTCTCTCACAAACTCTGGCACGAGACTCACTGATCAGGCCACACTTTTCTTTGGACTTCGGAACTCCCCACCCTGACAGTGTTGTCGTCACTTTGGATGCATATTCAATGTCTGCCCTCTGGCTCTTGAAACTGAGCTTCCTTGATCAATCACTCCGCAAGTTACCTCGAGGCGATCGGTTTCGGCATCAGTTCTCTTTGTACAAATATCCACGCAAGCATCAACCGCCGTCATGAAGCACAAGACTCGTATGACGGCGACAGTGGCCTGGCTCTCGTGTGCCGGCTGTGCGCTCGCGGCGGTCATCACCAATACCGTTGGCGAAGGCACGATCGACTCCGTTATCATCGTTGATGACAGCATCATCGACCGTCACCACTGCAAGTCGAGCGCCTGCCTGAGCGCCTTGGAAGCGGACCCCGACGCGGCTTCCAGCTTCTGCAGCACACTCGCTGCTTCAGACTCGTTTGCCATGGCCACCAACCCCTTCGAGGAGTGCGAGGATGCCAAGAAAGCCAGTTCGGCTTGTTCTTGCTGGGTACCGGTCAGTATTTACATTCTATATTTGCGACTTGTCCCGCAAGATCAAAAGCTAGGTAGAAGAGAAGAGCGGCAGATTAAATCACTAACCCCTCTGGCACTCAGTCTTCCACTCAGTCTTGGACGACGTCTTCCTCAACGTATTCCTCGGCGCCTTCCTCAACGCCTTCCTCAACTCCTTCCTCAACATCTTCCTCGACGTCTCCCACGCCTACTCCCACGTGCCTGCTACCGGGCATGGGCCCATGTACTATCGGCAACTTTAACGATGTTTGTTGTCCAGACCCCGACGGGGATTTTGGATGCTTCTTTGGCGTTGGCGGCAACCCTACTGGAACGTGCTTTTTCTCGTCCGGTTAGTAGGCCAAGTGCCGACTCTGTGCAACCTGACAATGATTCAAGAGGGAATATTTACTAACGTCCTGGCGGTCACTATACAGAGGGAAGCCCCTGATAACGCTGCCATCGAAATTCGGACTAATGTAATAGCAACACGTACGGGGCGACCTGTGAGGAATCACGAGTTCCGGTTATCGAGCGCTCGATCCCGGCATGGTGCTTCTCAACCACCCTTATCCGCTGTGTCGCGTACATCTTCCTCTCGCCAGCCACGCCCTCGCGGCTAGCAAACTCCTCGGTCTTTGTCTGCAAGCGCTTGGCTAGATCCGCCAGCATGGCCAAGTCCCGGGCTTCCTCCGCGCCTGTTACACATCAGCGTCATATCTTCTTCACTTGATAGAGCGAGACTTACGCTTCTCAGCCTCTGCCCTGGCCCTAGCTTCGCGCTGCTCCGCTTCCGCCTGCTCCCTAGCCTCCCGCAGACGCCGAGCTTCTACTCCCGGACTGGGCCGAACAGGCAGATTGACGGCCTGTCGAATCGGCGAGCGCGACCGAAAGCGCCTCTGTCGCTCCGCCTGTGGCTGTTGCCGAAGAGGAGGTGGGGGAGAGCGTGACCTCCTCGGGCCTACCGCCTGCAGGCCTGCGCTGCCGATCTGAATCCAATCCGGGAACGGCGGGGGAGCCGGCAGGTTGGGGGCAGCGTCCAGAATCGCCTCGATGTCGGTCTCGGCCGCCCGCGACCAGGCCTCCCGAACCTGGCCCAAATACGCCCGGCGGCTCTCGGTCCACTTGTAAGGGGCTGTGCGTGCGTTGGTGGCCTTGGCTTGGATGTAGTTATCGACCAGACGGCAAAGAAGTGCCAGAGTCTATCGGCGTGATTGGGCATGGTACGTCGCTCGGAGCTGAATAGCCTCCGTGCCTTCTCATATCTGTTGATGATGTTGGCGCAGTGACTCTGGTTCCAGCCGATGTCGGTAGCTATGATGGCCAGAAAGTATGGGCGGTCCTCAAAAGCGAGGTAGAAATTGATGAGACGGAACAGAAGAATGAGATTCCGCTTGATGACGACACCGAGGTCATCGTCTGGAGTGGACAGAGGGGCCCGCGACTTCAGAACGGCCTTCATGGCCTGGCTTCTAAGCTCGCCGTCGAAGAGGAAACCATCAACCCAGAAGGGGGATGTGCTTTCGACTAGCCTGTCGCGTTGTCTGTGCCGAAGGTGGCGGGGGTCGTGGGGAGCCATTTCGGAGAGTGCGATGAGGATGCCTACCGAAGATGTAGATAGTTAGAATCGACACGAGACATGATGATTGCGAATTTTGTAAAATTAATACTTACAATGTTCTGAGTATGTTTCGATGATGGGCTAGGACGTCCCGTCAACACAGGTATTCGAAACGAGACGATGACTTCGTCCAAAGCATTGATGTCTACATTGAAGAAAATGCGGTTAGACATCGATGAACTGAACGAAGGAGTTTCTTCGAATTCACGAATCCAGATATACACAGACATCCTCTAAAATGCAATTCTTGACGTACCTTAGACTGGTCACTGAACACAGTGGCGGAATGACTATCTGGCGGCGTGGGACTTCTGCAACGTGTAGAAGTTTTAGGAGACGCTCACGCAGATGAAGTTGAGGAACTTGAAATTTTGTAGACAGAGCAGTTTTGGGTGGGAAATCTGACAGAGGTGTGGTCACCACCTCTAGCAGGCTCCCAGACTCGAGGAACTGGTCAAGGTGAAAGGCAGGTGACGGGGGTAGGTGAGCGTGCCCAACTTGATGGCACGCTCCTCCTTATTGGCAGACTCTCTGATGGTAGATTACTCGTGATTGCTCCAAAAAGCATTCGACAATGACTGTCTATTTCAACTCTATGAAATATATGACCATCGCGGTAACGAGGTGACAGTGTCATGATAAAATTGTAACAAGACGCACCACTCCTCCTCGTGTAAGGGCACCCTCTTGTTGTTCCAGTTTGTGGTGCTGAGAAGATGGCCACCCCAGCCAAGTCAGTCCTGCATAAGGGACCAGTTATGCTCGACTTGCTCGTCTGGCTCATCGGTAGGCCACGGTAGAACGTCTTGTAGTACACGCCAGTCCTTCTCCAGGCAACTTCGAAGGAATGCCGAGTTCGTCCACAGAACAGCAACTGCGTGATGTCATGATAGACTATGACATAGCCCACAATGTGTGCAAAGGTTAATCAGTAAAACTCACGAGGCGTAACAGCAGCGTCAAGTTTCTCATCACGACGACTCGCATGTCATCGTCCGGTGAAGAAAGAGGAGCCCTGGTCTGCAAGACGTTTCTCAATTTGGGGCTATGGAGCTCGCCATCGACTATGAACCCGTCCACCCAGAACGGTGATGTGGTTTGGATTGGGATATGGAGGCTCTGGAAGGAATGGTGGTGACGATTGTAACGAGACATGTTGGAGGGCGGAATGCAACGTGTCTGCGCGAGATGTGAAGGTTAGAAAGAAGGGAGTTGTGTCAAAGGAGAAATGCTGCGGATGAGATCTTGTGAGCAACCTACCGCTATTGTTTTGCTGGTGGGTTGGCGCTTTCTGAAGGTGGTCGCCTGTCCGCTGAAACGAGACCGATCTTGGTTGAAGCGTTCAATGTTAACCGCCAATGGCTGGGGCACTGATTTAGCGGGACAAGATAGAGTCAATCTGCATATCTCCCCAAAGTCTTGATAATCGTTCCATGATCTCATAGACAGGTTTTCTGAGTATTAGCATATATACGCCTTATTGTACATCAATCAAATAAGGCAGGGTTGGGAGACACCGTGTCTACCAACAAATCACAACTGGTGAGTCGGCCAAGTGTTGACGGGAGCCTAGCCAGTAATATTAGCACAGAGACACCGTACATCATGAACCTACTCTCACTTGGGACGGGGCAAGTCGGGCCATTGACTAAAGGTCGTAGAATTAGACCGGTTCTCGGAGGGACTGAGGTACCTGACGTTCTGGTTAAAGAAGATTGACTTTATCAATGAGAGAGTGTGTCTTCAAGGGTTGAATAGTCATTGAAGGGGGGCTCTCTTCGTACACTTTGCTATAAGGTAGTGTGTCACACTGTCTGAAGGTTTGTCCACTTTGCGATATAAAGTTTTATAGAACATCGTCTGTATCGATTCAGCCGGCCAAACTTGAGCCACGTGTGTGCTCAGAACGAGCTTGCTCCTCAGAGAATACATGTATCGATTTCTGTAGGCTAAGACGCGGATATTGAATAAGATGACAAACAAGGTTGAAGAAGACTGCCTGCTAGATACCGCAGGTAGGAAACGCTATACCCGTGTCCTTGCCCTAGATGCCATAAATGGTCGAGGATCTCATCCGTCA
This sequence comes from Coniochaeta ligniaria NRRL 30616, assembly GCA_001879275.1. Lineage (NCBI taxonomy): Eukaryota > Fungi > Ascomycota > Sordariomycetes > Coniochaetales > Coniochaetaceae > Coniochaeta > Coniochaeta ligniaria. The sequence continues at coordinate 1,426,670 of KV875098.1, read as the reverse complement.
CCTTGGACCATCGCTGCTGGAAAGGGGTGCAGAACTTGATGATTTCATGGGCGCATCTTGTTGAGGTCAGCATGAGTCCACCCCAAGAATGAGCCAGAGTTCTGCTGAAGCTGAGGGGAGGGAGGTTTGAATACCTTGTTTCCATCTCCCCAGTCGTCATCTTTCCGGCTCGGTATTGTTGGCAGATCCGCTCCAGCTCATAGCCATCCTAGAACGGGCCCGTGACGTGGCAAGCTCCGAGAGCTACGGCTAGGGTTTGCCTTGAGGAACCACTCAAGTACTGGTAGCTGACATCCCGGGCCGAATTGCCTTCTAGAGTTCGGTGTTGCCCCACGTCTCCTGGCCACCGCTAAAGGCATACTTCTTGATCTTCTTGGATATCTGCTCGGCGTGTCGCGAGAAGAATGGAGCTCAACTTGACAGAGGCGGACATCTTGGAGCCGGGGCCTTGCAAGAGGTCCACACACCTAGCGTGTACTAGGTACGGCTTGGTAAACGAGGACGCGGCTTAAACCGCGGGGAGGTGAATCTGAAGCTACCTAAGGTAGGTAGGTCAGCACAGTTCGAGCGTCAGTGAGGAGGAATCAGCTCCTACCATTCCGGCATTGGCGCTGGCATAGAGCCGAAACAGGCATTCGCCGTCCCCCTGTTGGTACTCTAGTACAGAACAGTCCAAACGCCAGGTATACCAATCGCAAAATCGTACGCACCTTTGCGATCTGGGTGATGTTTCTGTGATAGCGAAACTAACCCCAACCCTGGACCATCGCTCTTTTGCCATAAAAGGGAAGACCCTTGCTCAAAGTACCAAGCTAACAATAGTCTAGTTCATGGGTTGTCAGGTCGCGAACCAAATATGGTCTAGTTCTTCTGTACCTGCTTCTATGTTGACAAACTACGTCACACTCTCCAATGCATCTTAGTGCAAAAGAAGGCCGACATGGTTTTTCTACCGATTGAAGACTGTAGCCGCCCTTGCCCGAGATTTCGCTTCCTTGTAATGAATCCGTTGCTCTTTCACCCCAACGTGTAGTATCCTGTCATCTCCTAGTATTGTGTTCGTTGTCTGGTCGCCTACCTTAACTTTGCCGATCCACCATCTCAAGAATGTCGCTGGCCACCACTCCCATCGACAATCCCGCCGCGACAGGCAACTGGACATACTCGGTAAGTGATCGGAAAACCTCACCTACCTAGCAATCACAGACATTGACACTCACTGCGTCCTCCAGCGACAAACTGCCTGGATCTACAACGCACACAGCTGCGGGCGGATCCCCGCCGACTACAACGAGACGTACGTGTGCGTGGGCACATCCGAAGTGCCCTCCTCGCTGACCACGTACGGCGCGATCGACCTCTTCGAGCCCTGCTGCAACAAGTCGTTGGCCAACCACGACGCTTCCCTTCCCTACAGGGGAGAGTGTCAGCTGATCTGGTGCTACACCTCGGACGAACAGGAGGCTCTGGAGTGGCCGGCCTGCATCAATCAGCGCTTGAAGGCTTTTGCGGCCGGGATGCCTGGGGGAAACAGCAGCGCGCTGACATTGCCTAACAGCACGTATGGGAGATGCGAGATTATCGATTACGACCGACTGAAGAAGGGGATTAACGCGGCTCCTTCACTTTATGTGGGTTTGTGGAGGGGTGTTGTTGGCGGACTGTTGGTCACGGCGGCGATGCAGTTGCTTTGAGGTTAATGCAGATGTCTTAGCTGGTCTACTTGCCCGGGAGGAGCAGATCAGGTTGGAAATATGTTATATAGGTTGTAAAAACCACCACCCATGTAGCGATAGTCAGAGAAAATGAAAGAGGGAATAACGAGTTAGGAACTGGGTCGTTGAAGACATGACGATGGATGGCACGTCCAAGACACCAAACAACCAGTTGATGTAATTCAAGGGGAGCCTTGTGGCCGATGTGTCATGACATTGCTGCTGGGACCACGACCGGTGAATACAACGGAGTGATGACCGACCTTGTCCTTCCAAGTACTGCCTTGTGGCAGGAATCTACGCACATGACATCAATTTTGATTCAGAACGAAACTCTTGGGGTCCCCGAACACCAACCTCTGCTGAGGTACCTAAGTGCCTTACCGGTGCGATGCCTCATGATAAACCGTTGTAGAGATACCCTGTTGCACAGTTAAAGGTGGGTTGGGGAAGTTGCTTATAGCGGGGCGTGGCACGGGCCTCGCACAGTCTGAATAGCGCAACCCAGAACGCGGGGGACAATCCCGGTCTGCAACGGGAAGTGGGGTCTGGTAAATCTGAACTTTGACGCGAGCAAGAGAGTGACTCGCGTGGTAGGAAAAGTTCCAGAACACCATAAGCATTCGAACAGCACCCGCCATTCTTACTCGAAACCCGAGAAGCCTCAACATACCCAAGTCGAACGGACACAGATATACCCATCCCAAGACAGGAACACCACCATCCTCGCCCCCAACCAATCTTCACAATGTCCGCCACCTCAACCCCCACCCTCCAAGAAGAAGACGACGACCCGATCGAGCACACCTACTCAGTCTTCATCAAGCCCCCCCTCCCTCCCACCCGCCGCCTCGTCATCCTCCAGCACCCAAACAACCAGTCCGACAACCCGCACGGCCTCGAGTCCCCGCCCATAGCCGGCATGCGCCTCAAGTCCGCCTCGGGCATGCTCGAGGCCGACGTCCCCATCGACTACAACGCCGGCTACGACAGGCACAAGGGCATGGTCTGGGGCGGCGCCCTCCAGAAGAGCGCGGCGGCCAAGACGAGCCTGGGCCTGGCGGGCGGCTTCGGCGTCGGCGGCGCCCCCGCGAGGACGCGCGGCCGGCAGGCTGCCGCCGGCGAGGACAACGTCGAGGGCGGCGACTGGGGCGAGGCGGTCAGGAACGACAGGATCGTGCGGATGCAGACCCTGGGCGGGCTGAGCACGGAGCCGAAGGATGCTAGGTATCTAGTCGCCGTGTTCCAAGGCAGTATGTTCCACCCGCAAAACGCTCCTACCCATCTCGAAATCATCCGCACATTGCTAACCAATCTTTTTTGCGCCCCCATAGAAAACGTCCACCTCACCCCCGTCACCTCCCTCGCCCACCTCCGGCCCCAGCTGCACCACATCGACGCCTCGGCCGAGCAGGACCGCATCACGCGCGCCACGGCCGGCGCCGGCGGCGGCGCGTCTCAGAAGGACGCCCCCGCCGCGCGCGCCATTCACATGACCATCAAGTCCATGGCCGACGGCAACGAGGCCGCCGAGGAGACCATGGCCGACCGGCTGCGCGGCGTGCAGGTCGAGCCGTGGAAGAAGATGGATTTCGCCGACGAGGAGAGCCCGGATTCGTGGATCACGTACCAGGAGAACCTGCTGCTGCATACGGACGAGGGTGGCGATGAGAAGGGGGCTGACACCAAGGGGAAGGGGCCTGATGTCAAGGCTGGAGAGGAGACTGAGGCTGAGGATGGCAAGGAGGGGAATGCGGGTGCGCCGGACTTGGATGAGAGGGTGTATGGGTTGGGGACAGACTGGGGCGAGGACGAGCTGCTGCGGGCCGTCAGTGGCATCAAGGCTGATGATAAGAAGCCTGGCGAGGAGGCTGTTACGGACCGTGTGGATGCCAAGGCTAGGGGCAAAGGAAAGGCGCCGGTGAAGAAGGAGCTGGGTGTCAAGCCTGAACCCGGCGCGGAGGCTGACGGAGCCAAGAAGGTTGGTCGGCCGAGGAAGCCTGCTGCTGCTCCGGCTGCCGCTGCCAGGAGGGGTGGGCGGACGAAGGGCACGGCTATGGAGATTGACTGAGCTTAGCCGGCTCGATGTATTGCGGTTGAGATGGATTGGCATTTACATGGTTAGCGAGGGGCACTGTTTCGTGTGAAATGGAAGAGAGGATAGACAAAACGGTATAACCGCCCAGGGTTCGGGTACGGTCAGGCAGGCGTTAATCATAGAAAGTGCACCAGGGTAACCCGCGATGGTAAACAAAAAGGTACCTCAATCGAGTTTATACCCTTGAGGAAGGTCTGGACTAACTAGCATAAATCAACTGGCTTCTGTGAAAATCTCCAGCGCAATAACGCTCCTTTTCTGTACATGCGAGTCCTGCGAACTCCTACTTTTAATGCCACTCGCTTGCCGAGGGCACTGAACCCTCCATCGATCTCCCGCCAACCCAGAAACGTGTCCTAGCCCAAAACCATACCGGTGTCATGGAGGTTAACCCCTTGAGCACCGGCTCGAGGGCTGACAATCTGTTCATTCTCTTCCTTCGCCTCCGTCATGTTGAGGAGTGAGACACCCACGTCATCTGGACATAGCGCCGAGCCCCTCAAACAGCCCAAGGCCGCCAGCCAATCCCTTATTATCGAATCACAAGGATAGCAACAGCACGATTACTGGAGCAGTTCGACATCCAGGCCGATAGAGCGCATGAACAGATTGACGTTTGCCAGACGCTGGGCCGACATGTCAGGAGGTAGAGTCTTGGCAAGCCCAACGGTGTCCATGACACGGTCCTTCACTGCCAGCACAAGTCTCTGTTGCTGGTCGGGGCTGGCGCCGATACCGATGGCAGCAAGAAGCTGCCACACGTAGACGTCCTCTCCCGAGTTCACGGTACCGGGGAAGATGTTGGGAAGTGAGGGCTCCAGGAGGTTGAAGAACTGATTATAGGTAGCGTCCCTATAGTAAATGTTAGCTTTGCCTTGGCGACATATTAGTTCAGGGTAAGGCGGCCGTACCATATCTGCCACGTTTGTTGGTTGCCTCCGCCACCGTGCTTGATAATTTCAGCACGGCTCAGGATCATGGTGAGCATGGAAGCTCCAATCTTGGACTTGGCAATGGCGTCCACATTCCGAGTACATACTATCCCGAGGATGCCAGAGACGAGATCCAGGTCCAGCTCGTTCATGAAGTTGAAGAGCGTAGACATAACCGAGTGCGAGAAGAGGTCAATCTTCTCCCGGATCGCGGCGTTCAGCTGCGTGTCATTCGTGTTCACTTGAGCGCCCCTGACGACATCGAGAGTGTCCAGGCTGACAACTACCAAGGTAAGGATTGTTGTACGCTGCTCCTGTGTCGTGTTTCTGAAGATCCGCGGGATGGCCTTCATTGCCTTGCTGTACGACAGCAAGGTGATAAAGGGATGGACGGGGTAAACGTCAACCGGCTCCATGACTTTAAGCGCCTTCCACAACTTGTCATTGAGCTTCCGAGCTTCAGCCTCCCAGGCAATCACCTTCTGGATCGCCTCGGTGTCCTGATCATTTGCAGGATGGGGCGGACGATAACGTTCGTTATCTTCCATCTTCATCAGCGTGTCGTAGACGATCTCAATGGAACGAAGGGCACTCTTGTGAGAGAGTCCGTCGACGGAGGTCTGGATCCTGTTGGCGGTTGCCGGTCGGTTCGCTTCGCCGGAACTCTCAGTCCGCTTGATGTTAAGCAGCGGCTTCGGGGTCTTGGCATTGCTGAACGAGATCTTGCCCAGGCTTCCCTCGATAACCAACTGCTTGTTCTTAGGTTTGTTCTTAGCTGCCTCTACAGCACGTTGGACCTGCTGCTCCATCCTCTGGACGTGATTGTCAGCCCCGCGGTGTCCACGTCTCATGCCACCTTGGCGGCTGCCCGTTTGGAAGAGGTAGGTCTGGGCGAAGTTGTTCAGCGGCTGACTAGGATGCTGACGGTGCCCGCCCTGGATCTGGCTATGGACTTGGTAGTAGAAATCCTCGGCAAGAGACTCGTCTGTCCCCAGCTCGTTGGGATTTCCAGTGGCAGAAACAAGCTGCTGCAGCTGAATACGCGTAATAAAGTTCTTGTCTTGCGGAGTCATAATGCCATTGTCTCGCGACATGAGGAAGATCTTATGGTTCCTCTTGGCTCGCTTAGCCTCCTGGTCCAAGAAGGCAGCCTTTTCTTCCTCGGACAAATGAGCAGCTTGGGAAAGATCAGGTTTGGCGGGGAAGTTGCCCGCGCCTTGATTCATGGCCATCGGCAGTGGCCCGCGAGGTCCCTGAGGAGGCCCACGGGGTCCTCGAGGACCGGCGTTGAACCGTGCTCCATCTCCAGACAGCCGGTTGGGGTTCTGGAGGATTTGCGTAGGCTGAACAGGCTGAGCAGCCTGCACCGGCTGAGCAGCCTGCACCGGCTGAGGAACCTGCGGTGGCTGAGCTTGCTCTTGGCGGTACAAAGGACTAGGAGCGCCAGGAGAAGGGGCGTGCTTCGACTGCGGCCTTTGGAGTATGGTCATGGGATGACCGTGGCTGTGGCGCTGGACATGTCCTTGCGTAGGTTCAGTAGGGCGGGCGCTGTCTGCTGGAGTGGGCATGTACTGTTGCTGGACTTGGTGATGATACTGGAAGCTGTTGTCGAAGGACGCTTGCTGTTGGTGTTGATAGTGTGGTTGCTGGACCTGGGGAACTGCGGCGGGAACTGGAGCAGGAGCAGGGGCTTGAACCTGAGATATAGGCTGAGGGGTCTTCTTCGACTGTGCTCGCATCTGAGCCTCGACCTCCTCCAGGCTCAGAATTTTCCGAGTCGGAGGAGCAGCAGGTTGCGTGGGAGCAGCAGATGCAGACGCATTGGCAGTAGAAGCCGTTGACTGGTGTTTCTTTGGCGCCACACCCCAGAGGGATGCGTCTACCTGCAGATCATCGATGGGTGTCTCCTTGTATTTTTCATAGCCCGTGCGGATGGGCTGCGAGAACTGCTGGTAATCGTAGCCGTACGGTGCTTGAGGGGCCGGTGCAGGTTGAGCAACCTTTGAAGGTGGCTGTTGGCGGTTGAAGCGCACATGCTCTTCCTCAATTGCAGTGGCTACTTGGGCCGTCTTCCCAAAGAAGTCAAAGTCTTTGCCCACGGCACCGGAGCTAGGCGCAGCACTTCCTCCGCCGCCGAATGTTTCGTCGTTGAAGACATCGTCGGTCTCGTCAAGCTGGTCGCCCAGCCCATCGTAGGTCTCCTCAAATTCGAGCTCTTCGCCATCGTCCTCACGACGCAGGCCGGCAAATGGATCGTGGGCCTGAGAGAATCCAGGCGCAGTCTGGTTGTGGCTCGACGGATTGAAGCCGAAGAAAGACATTGTCGGTTGATGACAGCGAGGTCAACAGTCGTGTCTACCGGCTACTATGTCAGTCCATTGTTCTCCATCTTACAAGGCCCACACTGACAGTATCGGCACTCACACTCTAGAAATAGGATATAACTGTGTGGAGGTAGAAGACACTGGCAACATCTATCATGATGATGCAAGAATAGACAGATCCAAGGCGTGAGGGGAGGGCAAGGGCGCTCGTGTCGACAGCCAACGGAAATGTCTCCCAAAAAAGAAGGGACAGTGTCTAGAGCTTTGCGGATTCAAAATAGATCGTACAAGGCGATAGACGAGAGCATGCGCTTCGGGGCAGGCGTCTCTGGTTGCGGCGACCCAACGAGGAAGGCATGAAGTCAGCGATGGCGCCCTTGATTCAATTCGAGCTTCGAAGGTGGGGTGGATCGCGTCTTTATTGCCGGAGTTTATCCGAGTGACCATTGACGCACGGGCCTTGATGCCCTCACCTTGGCCTCTCAACCTTTCTTCACCGCGGAGCATCTTGACCTTCAATCTTGAACATATGGCGTTGACTTGAATCCGTAAGTACTAACCCGATGCACAGATTGAGACCAGGGTAAGGTTGTCACTCTTATCAACTCATCATCGAATCTGTGACATCTATAGCACCGAACGCACTACCTACGCAATGCTTTGCCAGCAGTCCAGCTTAAGGACTTTAAAGGAAAAAAGAGGACGCCTGTCTGCTTTATGTCTGGCCCGCTGCAACACCCAGAGTCTCTCACAATAAGCACGCCAAGTTCCGCAGATGCAGGTTCCCCTGCGCGCAATCAATTTACCGGGAAGCTGGATGAGCGGGATGACCCAGCAGAGATCATCTGCAACCAGGGTCCTCTTCGATTGCGAAACTTCTCAGGCAAACATCATGGACCATAAGGTTAAGGCCCATCTGTTCTCTGACACAGTGATAGAACATGACGGCAAGCTTTCAGACCAATGTCTAAAACAGATCCAATGGCGTTGATCTTCAGTGAGCTCCATAAAAAAGCTTCTCGACAACGGCGATACTGAGAGAGATGCTATGAGCAGCTCCTAAGAGAGCGAATATGGAGGCTCTTATTCGGACTATAGAAGAGCTAGTGCTCGCTGGCGCATGAATGCCTTATCGATTGAACCAGACCTACCAAGCACCAACTAGTAGTTGAGGCTGGAATTTAATCGGGGTCGTGAAGCCAGGGAGAAGCTGAAATGGGCCCTTGCAAGTGGGCTGCTCGATAAATACGATCGTTAATCTCAGGGGTCCTAGATTAAGATGTACATCCATATCCGAAACAGCACAAACCTAGAGCAGCCTGCGGTAGGGGATACTTCTGCTCAGCTCTCCATGGTGGCTTGGACCTGGGCCTTTAGCGCAACAATGTGATTCCTGACGCGGCTTTCGGCTTGGATACGTGCAGACGGCGTCACCCTTTTCAAAGACAGGGAGAATTCCTCTCTCACAGCTATCGCCCTACCGTGTATTCTTCTCTCTTCTTCACTTTGTGCTGTCTTGTGCTTCCTTGCTACCAACAAGACCGTATGACTTTGGCTTCGTCTCGAGTTGCATGCCGTTGATTGTGGCCACGTTCATGGTTGCATTCACTTTGAGGCTGCGACTTCCCCAATAATTGTAAAGTGGTTCCGTCCCTCCATCTTGGCCACTTTAAGCTTTTGCAGACTCTCGCTTCTTCCGACCCTCCCTTTCCAACAACCTACTTCAAGCTCCTCTCCGGTTCTCTCAAGTTCAACGTACAAGAGTTTACCTATGGGTAAACCCGAGTACATTCAACCTCCGGCATCCCGCACCATGGCTGCCGGCAGCGCACGCTATGTGCGATACATACTCGTATCCGTCTTCGTAAGTTGCGACTCGCATCCCGGACACTTGTACAATGTGTGTGGTATTGACCATCAGCATAGGTCGTAGCCGTCTTCTACTTCGTTTCACGCTCTACACCAGACGTCATTGCCCCGAAGCTCAATCCATCAGCGAACGTTGGAACGCCAGACAAGTCGACAAAGGGATCAAGTTCCAGCTCCAGCTCCAGCGATGCCGGCAACCACAGCCCCGACCTCGACCCCAAGCTGTACCCCATGCCCATGTCCGCCGCCGACGAAGGGTGGAACAGCCTCTCGGGCATCGCCGACGGCCCGCGCATGAACGCGACCTTCGTCACGCTCGCCCGCAACTCGGACATATGGGAGATCGCCCGCTCGATCCGCCAGATCGAGGACCGCTTCAACCGCCGCTACAACTACGACTGGGTCTTCCTCAACGACAAGCCCTTCGACGCGACCTTCAAGAAGATCACCTCGTCGCTCGTGTCGGGGAAGACGCACTACGGCGAGATCCCCAAGGAGCACTGGTCCTTCCCGGACTTCATCGACCAGGAGAAGGCCAAGAAGGTGCGCGAGGACATGAAGCAGCGCAAGATCATCTACGGCGACAGCGTCAGCTACCGCCACATGTGCCGCTTCGAGTCCGGCTTCTTCTTCCGCCAGCCGCTGATGATGAACTACGACTACTACTGGCGTGTCGAGCCGAGCGTCGAGCTCTTCTGCGACATCCACTACGACCCCTTCCGGTTCATGAAGGAGAACGGCAAGAAGTACAGCTTCGTGCTGAGCTTGTACGAATACGTCGAGACCATCCCGACCCTGTGGGATAGCGTCAAGAAGTTCATGACGAACCACCCCGAGCACATCGTCGAGGACAACTCGATGGGCTTCCTCAGCGACGATGGCGGAGAGACTTACAACCACTGCCATTTCGTATGCCATCCCCCTCCCCGAAAACAACCTACCGCATGAAACTAACAAATACAACAGTGGTCCAACTTCGAGGTCGGCGACCTGAACTGGCTCCGGTCCAAGGCGTACACCGACTTCTTCGAGTCGCTCGACCAGGACGGCGGCTTCTTCTACGAGCGCTGGGGCGACGCGCCCGTGCACTCCATCGCCGCCGGCCTGCTGCTGAAGAAGGAGGAAGTCCACTTCTTCAACGACATTGCCTACTACCACGTCCCCTTCACCCACTGCCCCACCGGCGAGAAGCTGCGGACCGAACTCCGCTGTCACTGTAACCCTAAGGACAACTTTGACTGGAAGGGATATTCTTGTAAGTCTTTACTGCAACGTATGTCAGGCCCTCGACCTCAACTGACAATGGCAGGCACCTCGCGCTACTTTGACATCAACGGCCTGTCCAAGCCGGAAGGATGGGAGAACCAGTCGGACTAAGGTGCTGGGATCCGAGTCGTTTTGATAGAATTGCTGCACTGTGTTTTAGTAGCTTAATGACTTCATCCTACTCCTCTCGGGCGTACAGAATGGCTCGCTGTCAAGAGGGGATAAAAAAAACTATAGGGAACATGAGGCGCACGGGGATTGTTCGGGGAACTGATTGGGAACGGGTTCAGCATTGGCCAGTAGGGGCAACAACACTTTCACTTGTAAAATACCTTCTGAATGAGTTTGTGTTCTGTCGTTCATTCAAGAGGCTGTCTTATTCCTCTGTCGTGATCTAGTGCTTGTAATACAGATATATGGTACAGCTTAGAAGAGAGCCTAGACTGGTCTCATTCTCTTTTGCCATCTCGACTCGGTCTTGGCCCTTATGAACTTCGAATCCCACGCCCGTTGCTGCCACGCAGACGGTCTCTAGCCGACCGACGCCTTCTTGGGCTTCTTGGTGCCATATTTACTCCTACTAGTTTGTCGGCTCGTCACACCACCCTATCCGCAGCTGTTAGCACACATCCTTCATATCACTGAATATCCTACGACGTATTGAACATGCAAACAAACTCACCAAGTCCAAAGCGCCCCGAACCAAATGATACCTCACACCAGGACAATCCTGACTGCGGCCGCCACGGACCAGCACGACGGAATGCTGCTGGATGTTGTGCCCCTCGCCGGGGATGTACGCCGTAATCGACCTGCCAGTAGACAACCTGACTCTGGCCGTCTTGCGCTCGCCCGAGTTGGGCTTCTTGGGGCGCGTGATGCCGACCTTGAGGCAGACGCCCTTGCGCTGCGGGGCGAGGATCTCCGAGAGGGCCGGGGAGACGGCGTGGCGGGCTCGTTGGGGTTTGCGGCAGCCCTGGTAGAGATTTTGAGTTAGTTAGGGTAAAGGAAGGAGAGGAGGAGGGAGGAGAGAGGCGTACGCGGAGGACTTGGTTGAGTGTTGCGCTTTGGGAGGGGGTTGTCGAGAAGGAGCGCTGTGCTGGGAGGGCCTGCCGTAAGCAGGATAGAGATGGGAATGGCTGCCGCAATGGCATCGCCATAAGCGACCGAAAGAGCGGCGTCGCCATCGTGTCTGTGGTGGTAGCACTAGGGGAGTCGGTCGGGACGTCAAACACGGAGCTGGCGATATGTAGCTGTAGATGTTTCGATAACCGGAACTTTTGCGGCACGTGACGATACTCGTGATTGCCGGAGTTGGCGGGGCCCGTGCGGCAATGTCGGTCACATGCAAATAAGGAAGGGCGGTCGAGTCAGATGGTGGGGCTTCCCCGGCTTTGGAGACGGTGGAACGGACGGTGGAGGTTACCCTCGGCATAAGTGCTGAACCGCATATATTCAACCGCGGGACTGTCGATGATGTCCCCTTGGTTGCAAACCACCCGCCATTGTTTCTGGGTTTCTTAAATTCGTCCTACAGCGTCTCTCCATCGACTTACCTTTCCGTGTCTCTGTTCTCTGCTCTCCAAACCGACTTAGACCTACCCATCATGAAGTCATTCACACGAGCTCTGCGCCCTGCAGTGCGGCGGAGTCTCGGCGGTAGTCTGTCGGCGTCAACACCGCGAGCATGTAGAACACAGAGAGTGCCTGGTCTGACCCAACTGTAAGTTCGTTGTCTTTCCGCTCAACTCGTCGACAATCATAACGCAACATCAACTTACACAACCTCCAGAGCCACCGTCCGCCCCCTATCAACAACGCCCTCCCTCCGCGATCCCAACCTTACCGACGTCCCGCCAACACCAATCACACACTTCTCCGAGCTCGAAGCCGCAATGGCCGAGACAGTCCAAAAGTTCGCCAACGACGTCATCCTCCCCAAAGTGCGCGACATGGACGAGGCCGAGACCATGGACCCGACCGTAGTCGAGCAGCTCTTCGAGCAAGGCCTCATGGGCATCGAGATACCAGAGGAGTACGGCGGCGCGGGCATGAACTTCACGGCCGCCATCGTCGGCATCGAGGAGCTCGCGCGCGTCGACCCCTCGGTGTCCGTCATGGTGGACGTGCACAACACGCTCGTCAACACGGCCGTGATCAAGTACGGCAGCGAGGCGCTCAAGAAGCGCTTCCTGCCCAAGCTGGCGACCAACACCGTCGGCTCCTTCTGCCTGAGCGAGCCCGTCAGCGGGTCCGACGCCTTCGCGCTGGCGACCAAGGCCACCGAGACGGCGGACGGGTTCACGATCAACGGCGGCAAGATGTGGATCACCAACAGCATGGAGGCCGACTTCTTCATCGTGTTCGCCAACCTGGACCCGAGCAAGAAGTACAAGGGCATCACGGCCTTCGTGGTGGAGAAGGGCACCAAGGGCTTCGCCATCGCCAAGAAGGAGAAGAAGCTCGGCATCCGGGCGAGCAGCACGTGCGTGCTCAACTTCGACGACGTCGAGATCCCCAAGGAGAACCTGCTCGGGGAGCGGGGCCAGGGCTACAAGTACGCCATCGGCCTGCTGAACGAGGGCAGGATAGGCATCGCCGCGCAGATGACGGGGCTCGCGCTGGGTTCGTGGGAGAACGCGGTCAAGTACGTGTGGAACGACCGCAGGCAGTTCGGCCAGCTGGTCGGCGAGTTCCAGGGCATGCAGCACCAGATCGCGCAGTCGTACGTCGAGATCTGCGCCGCGCGGGCGCTGGTGTACAACGCGGCGCGCAAGAAGGAGGCGGGCGAGGACTTCGTGGCCGACGCGGCCATGGCCAAGCTGTTTGCCTCGCAGGTTGCCGGGCGGGTGAGCGGTCTTGCTGTCGAGTGGATGGGGGGCATGGGCTTTGTCCGCGAGGGGCTGGCGGAGAAGTTCTGGAGGGATAGCAAGATTGGTGCCATTTATGAGGGCACGAGCAACATTCAGTAAGTCCTGCTCCTGATGGTGGTTGTTGAGTCACGCACTAATTCTGTCACAGGCTTAACACCATTGCGAAGCTGCTCCAGAAGGAGTATACCGCATAGACCTGTCTAGAAGAGCTGGCATATGGAGTTGGGGTGTATATATCACGAATCTGAACATTTCATTTCAAGACTACGTCCATCGAAAGACACCATCAGGGAAGAGCAGGGCGGATACATTTACATCAAAAAGGGCACACGTGACTGCCTGTACCTGGACATCACTGATGGACGAGAAAGTGAACCGCCAAGCCATGGGCCGTCTGACGGTAGGGCTGAAGTCTCGACGGTGAGTGGGCAAATCGGGGAGATTAGCCGGACGGATACGCACGAATGACGAGATCGGGGTCCTCAGTCCCGGCAGCCATTACCACAATGGTGTTGCCCGTTTGGTCAGTGCAACGAGGATTGAGACCTAGACCTTGGTTGGTTGGAGTACGTCGTCGAGCGATAGGTAACTTGGGTAGAGCAACGGTGTAACATGGTTAAGTGCCTGAGAGGCTTCCCAAAGTACTTTACCTCAGTGGTAAATGCATGGATAGGGCCGGCAGCTTAGACACAATAGCATGGCCGTGATGGTGCCGGAGTGGAATAAGCAGCAGCGCAACATTGCCTCGTGTTGGAACATGGATTGGTGAAGAGACGCCACTGCGGAACCCAACCCTGGAGACGGAAAGGGAAGGAGGGGTTTATGTGGTGACCCCACCTAGGACTTTTGAAGGTTGAATGTACGTGTACCTGATGATGGTGCTGAGGCCTGTTTGCAAGAGAGTATCCTTCCAAGTGTTCATCATCCAAATTTCAAGCAGGACCGTATACGCGAGTTCAAACTTGACGGCATATCATATAGAACTTGAGCTTAATGCAGACTACATTATGTGCGATGCTCTTCTTTGTTCGGCTTCCAGGGTCAAAAACTCGTCACATGAAAGTAATGGGGACCAAGTACATGTACATGGCCGAAGTCCTAGATCGCCTCAACTACGAAACTTACATATTCGTGTTCAGCAACAGCCCATACTGTATCTAGTAGATCAGACCCGGTGGGGGACCTGCTGCGCAGTCTTTTTGCATTGGTGATGAGCGGCGATCTGTAAGATACAAGGTAACATGAGGCCTCTCAAAGAGGGACCGAGGGGTTAGGTAGAGGTAGTCGCTGGGAGCAGATATGGTACTATCGTCCAAAGGCAGCAAATTGTCCCCCAAGTACAGAATCATGAAACCATTCAGCGCCTTGTTGAGGGGGCTCTGAGACACCACATTTCTTGTCAGATGTCGAGCATGAACTGGGGTTTTGTTTTGTAGGATGGCGGTTGAGAGAAACAGTTGAAAAGGTCTTCAAAAGGTACCTAGGTAGGTACATGTACTTCGTGGTCAGGTCTGTGAATGGAATATCAAGGACTCTGAATCTATGACTCCCGAGTTCTATGTTCATAGACTACCAAATTCAAAATCACTAATATAAAAATCAAGTTTTAATTCCTAACAAGGCGCAGGTAACAGATGCCCAAACAATAGCAGTAGACACAGCCAACACGGTTCGAAGAGTGATAGGTGCTAGGGAATGCGAAGCACAAAAAGCCCCGCCAGGATAATTCGTCACTGACGACATCTCCGCCTCCTCCCTCCCACCAACAAGATCCCTCTCCACAACCATCCGTTTGTTAGACTTGCCTTAGCCGATAACCCACACGAGCAAACGTACACGCAAGTCAACCCCGACTTTGCACCCGACGACGTGCTTGGGCAACCTCACCCCATATTAATCCCGCCACAGGTATTTTTGATCGTCCACTCCAGGCGGCCAACGCGAACATCTGAAGCGTTTGTTTTGTTTCGCCTGGTGTCCGTTGTGAGAAACTCGCACCAAACCATCACAGATCACACACCAAGTCGAACCAGCTCGACGCGGGCCCGCCTCCTCGGCGAATACTTCCCAACGCCTCTTCTGCGCGCTCGGTCGCGCAGACCCAACATCGCCCACCATGAACGACGAGGAGAAGATCATGGACATCCACAAGAAGATCGAGCGCGAGAAGGCTCTGATCAATGCCGCCACGCTCATGAAACAGCAGACCAGCAACGCGGCTGTCCTGTCCAAACTCGACACCCAGATGCGCGATGCCGTGAGGAATCTGAAGTTCTTCGAGGGGCGGTTGAGCGAGCTGCAGATGCGGAGGATGGGCCACGGCATGGAGAACATGTCTCTCGGCCCTCCCGGTACTTCCGGTAGCCGGCCCAAGAGCTCCGGCACCTTCAACGAGCGAGATGGTCCTCCCGCTCCGCCGCCCAAGGATGCCTCGGGTTCTTCTCTCTACGGCGATAGGTCTTCCATCGGCGGCTCGACGCTGTACAGCCAGTCTGGCGATCAGATGCCTAACAAGCATCCATTCCCCGGCCAGCCTCCAGACTCCAGCATGCCGAAGGCGAGACCGAACTTCAGCAAGCTTGGTATGCACCCCTCCTGATTATCTTAGGTGTCGCGTCTATTAGTGGGGGATAACTGACATGTTTATTGTTGCTAGACCTTATCAAATACGAGACGCCCTACCTCGGACCTCGAATTCAGCTCATGTTGTCACAGATCCAGTTCAAGTTGAACGTGGAAGAACAGTATCTCAAGGGCATCGAGAAAATGGTCCAACTATATCAGATGGAGGGCGATAAGAAAAGTAAACAGGACGCAGCTGCTCGGCGAGTCGAGAGTAAATCGAAAATCCAGCTCCTAAAACAGGCCCTACGGCGGTACGAGGAACTTCACATCGACATGGACACCGATTCTCCAGATGATGATGATAGTGTCAACATGCCGAATTCGCGGAAGCCCCTGACCGGCCAGCTGTCCATCCGCATCATCGCCGTCAACGACGTCGATCACGCACCATCTGGTAGATTCAGTCGCGGTCCCGAGACCTTTGTCGCCGTCAAGGTTGAAGACAACGTCGTGGCACGCACGAAGTCGTCGAGGACGGACAAATGGGAGGCAGAATTCCATACCGTCGATGTTGACAAGGCGAACGAGGTGGAACTGACCGTCTACGATAAGCCCGGTGAGCACGCCGTCCCCATCGCCATGCTGTGGGTCAGGATTTCCGATATTGCTGAGGAGCTCAGGAGAAAGAGGATCGAGGCCGAGTTCACCAATGCCGGCTGGTTGACCGCTGACCGCATGGGATCTGGTGGTGGCCGCGGTGCTCCTTCGCAGTTTCCTATGGCTCCTCAGCAGCCTCAGTTTGGGCCGCCGCCAACATCGCCCGGTGTACACAGCGTTCAAAGTCAGGCGACGCTCTACAACCAACCGCAGCAGGGACCTCAAGTATCACAACCTATCGACGAGTGGTTCAACCTGGAGCCCAGTGGACAGATTCAGCTGAGTCTGAACTTCGTCAAGCAGGCCAAGGATCGCCGCAACTTTGATTTGGGTCTCAACCGTAAGGGTGCCATCAGACAGAGGAAGGAGGAAGTGCACGAGATGTACGGTCACAAGTTCGTCCAGCGCCAGTTTTACAACATTATGCGCTGCGCTCTTTGCGGGGACTTTCTCAAGTACTCAGCCGGAATGCAGTGCGAGGACTGCAAATACACCTGCCACACGAAGTGCTACACGAGCGTCGTCACCAAGTGTATCAGCAAATCGAACGCCGAGTCGGATCCAGACGAGGAGAAGATCAACCACCGGATTCCTCATCGCTTTGCGCCCTTCTCAAATCTCACGGCGAACTGGTGCTGCCACTGCGGTTACATGTTGCCTATCGGTTCAAAGAAGAACTCCAGAAGATGTTCAGGTATGTGTCTTGGCTCTCCAGATACGTATGGTGTACTGACAATATTCAGAATGTAACCTTACGGCACACGCTCATTGCGTGCATCTGGTGCCTGATTTCTGCGGTATGTCGATGGCTGTTGCCAACCAGATTCTGGAAGGGATACGAACATCGAAGACCCAAGCCCAAAAGAAAGCTACCTCGCTCAGTGACCGCACGTTGCGACAGAGGGTATCTACGCCAGATCAACCTCCGTCTCCTTATTCAAGTCAAGGCCAGCCTCCGCCATATGGAGGACCGTCGATCGCATCACCAGAGGCTACCGAGGCGGCAAAGCGCATGTACGCACAGACCACTGCACAACAACGCCCACATGCAGACAGGACATCGTCAAGTATTGCTGCGTCCGCCGCCGCGCAAGCAGCGATGTCGGGAACGATGGCTTCTAAACAGAGCCCGCCGACAGGGTCGATTCCAGACTTTGGACCCGGTCATTATGGAAGCCCGAGCGGATATGGTGCTCAACCTACCCTTAGAGAGGATCCATACGCGCAACAGCAGCAACAATACGGCGGGGCTCAGCAGCGAAAATACAACCCGGCTGACTACGCAAACCTTGCTCAGTATCCGCCTCAGCAACCGATCCAACCCCAGGCGGCTCAGCAGCAACAGCCTGTCCAACAGCAACAGCATATTCAACAACAGATGTATCAGCAACAACCGGTGCAATCGCAGGTGCCAACGCCCAAACCACAGCCAGCAGAGGCTATCGGCCAGCCGCAAAGCTCCGGTATCCCCGCACCCACGAAGAAGGCGCTGCCGTTGGCAACCGATCCCGGCACGGGCCAGCGCATCGGGCTGGACCACTTCAACTTCCTTGCCGTCTTGGGTAAAGGCAACTTCGGCAAGGTCATGCTGGCGGAGACTAAGCGGTCACGGAAGCTCTATGCTATCAAGGTGCTCAAGAAGGAGTTTATCATCGAGAACGACGAGGTGGAGAGCATCCGCTCCGAGAAGCGTGTCTTCCTCATCGCCAACCGCGAACGTCATCCCTTCCTGACGAATTTGCATGCGTGCTTTCAGACCGAGACCAGAGTGTACTTCGTCATGGAGTACGTCAGTGGTGGTGATCTCATGCTGCACATCCAGCGCGGGCAGTTCGGTACCAAGCGAGCGCAGTTCTACGCCGCGGAGGTGTGCTTGGCGCTAAAGTATTTCCACGAGAACGGCGTTATCTACCGTGACTTGAAGCTTGATAATATCCTCCTTACGCTGGACGGACACATAAAGATCGCGGATTACGGTCTGTGCAAGGAGGATATGTGGTATGGTTCTACTACCAGCACGTTCTGCGGTACCCCCGAGTTCATGGCGCCAGAGGTTCGTCGCCCCTGCTCCTGCTTGCGCATGCCCTGTGCTAACCTCGACAGATCCTCCTCGACAAAAAATACGGCCGCGCAGTAGACTGGTGGGCCTTCGGCGTACTGATCTACCAGATGCTCCTGCAGCAGTCTCCCTTCCGCGGCGAGGACGAGGACGAGATCTACGACGCCATCCTGGCGGACGAGCCGCTGTACCCCATCTCGATGCCGCGCGACAGCGTGTCCATCCTGCAGAAGCTGCTGACGCGCGAGCCCGACCAGCGGCTGGGCAGCGGGCCTACGGACGCACAGGAGATCATGAGCCAGCCCTTCTTCCGGAACATCAACTGGGACGACATCTACCACAAGCGCGTGCAGCCGCCTTTCTTGCCGACTATCAAGAGCGCGACGGACACGAGCAACTTTGACTCGGAGTTTACGAGCGTGACGCCCGTGCTTACGCCTGTGCAGTCTGGTGAGTTTTATCTGTGATCCCAATTATTTGCCTATATGCTAATACTGGACAGTGCTCTCGCAAGCCATGCAGGAGGAGTTCCGCGGTTTCTCGTATACTGCCGACTTTGAATGAGGTGGTAATGTGGATCATCGACAAGAATGTCTAAGTGAGACGACGACGATTCAGTGACCTCTGACGAAAGGAGGAAATTGACAAGCGAGCCCGGTCCGGTCGGCCTGGAGGCCACGATCAAACGGTCCACGGACGCAAACCCTCCATCGCACGGTCCGGTGTGTCTCTGGCGAAAGACAGGGCTGAGCATTAATGCTTGGGTTCACCAGAGAGACCATTGAGATACGAGAGACTCACTCCGCGCTGGAAGTCATGAAGTGGGGCAGGGAACGAAAGACTGGCAGAGTGGAAGGGTGTAGGGGTGCTTTGGACAAATACCAGGTTTTGGCAGGGGCAAACAGGAGCCATAGATTGGCTCATTGGAGCAGGGTTACGGTTCAGGCCGAGGAGGACGGCGCGGTTGTCAGTTCTATAGATGGAAGCTTAATGTGGCAGACGTTTGAGATATCAATTTTTATCAGCGATTAAGATTTCAAGTGTCACCTGGTCCAGTCTGCGTGACAGCCTCTATCCTCCTTGTGCTTCAACATACAAGGTACTGATGATCTTGAGATTCTTACAGGTCTGTTGATACATGGCCTCCATCTAGGTCTCTATATACAGTGAAGGAGTGGAGTTCTAATCATGACCTCCTAAGTACCATGAAGAGTACTCCAGCCGCGACAGCAGCTCCCGTGACAGCCCCTTCTAATGCAAGGATCGAGGCGTCTCGCATCCTCAAGTCTATCCTCCGCTCACTATACAGATCCTCCACTACCGCTTGCCACCTGCTCGGATCGAGCAAGACCGCCTTCCACCACTCCCAGTCCCGCCTCGGCTCCTCAAACAAGAGCGGGGGCATCTCCGTAGTCCCAACAGCAACTGCCTCCTCAGCAGCAGGCAACTCAGCGGCCGCCTCCGGCACCGCTCCATCGACCGCGTCGGACTCAGCCACCTTGACATCCGCCCCCTTCACCTCGAGCAGCAGCCCCTTGACCTCCCCAACCTCCCGCCTAACATCATCCCACACCCCGCTCTCAGCCTCCGTAAACCCCTTAACAAGCCTCTGCCTCTTCCACGGCTCAGCCACAAACTGCAACCCAATAAAAAGCAGCACATTAACCCCCATCAAGCCCCAAGTACCCCACGTACTCTGTCTCCGTATCCTATCGCTCCAGACCTGCTCCTCGTGATACCGCCTCAATATCCCCGCGTTCAGCGCAGCCCCCAGCCGGCTCTCCTCGCTCTCGGCCTCGGTCAGCTCGGCGGCGGCGTCGGCCACCTTGGCCTCGAGCTCGTGGTCGGACCGGTACAGCGTGGTGAAGCGCTCCAGGTCCGAGGGGGACCAGGTGTCCTTGCGCGCCAGCAGGGTGGTCACCTCGCGCTGGGTGGAGGCGCGCAGGTTGTTGAGCGTCTTGTAGTTGGAGCGCGCGTCGCGCAGGCGCAGCTGGGCTCCCGCTAAGTCGGTCTCGAGGCGCTCGTTGGCGCGCTTGATGGACTCGATGGCGGAGTAGCCGGTCAGGTCGTTGAGGGTCTGCGAGGCGGTCATGAAGCGCGTCTGGAGCGTGTCCATGAAGGTGCTGAAGCGGGCTTGCAGCTGGGAGCGGGCGGATTCGTGGGTTGAGGGGAGGGAGGAGTCTGGTGAGCGGGGGGAGGGGTCGGTGGTTGAGGAGGACTCCTCGGTGGTTGGAGAGGAGGGCGAGGTGTCGCTCTCGGAGTCTGGTTTGGGGTCATTGTCTTTTGGTTTCGGGTCTGAAGGAGGAGTCCCGGAGGTTGTGGACTGGCTCCTCGTTTGGGAGCGTATGCTGCTGCAGCGGAAGCATATCGACGCCGGGCGGCTCGAGCCGGATGCGGACCGGGAGGAGGGCAACCATGCCGGTGTTGTCGTCCGGGTTGTCGGCCGGAACGTCTCGGCTAGAAGTCTCGATGTTGGTCTCGCGAGTACCTGGAGAGCTACTCGTGGAGGCATTGCGAGGCTCGGACCTCCAGGGCGCAAGAGGTTTGGTCCCTTATTTTTCTGAGCTTGGTGCGGGAAGCATCGTCATTGGGGCAGCTTCGGCATGGGAGCTGCTAATTCTGCCGCTTGACTCGTTTACCGCCTTGGCAGTGCATCTACCCGACGAGCGGTACCGGGGGGTAGGTACGTACCTTATTCCGCTATCCGCTATCCGCCATGACCTAATTCAACGTCACTTCATCGACTTCCATCTGCATCTGACCAAAGGCACAGCCCACACAAATTAATTGATTGATAGACAGACTTTCTGGCGAATTGTCGGCTGAAACCTTGGGATGCAAAGACAGTGGCTGGTGGGGCGGAATGCCCGAAAACGGACGACAAGATAAGTCTAGATACTCCGCTCATCACTGACGGAACACCAGACGGACTGTCGGCTGATTATTACTTCTTTTGGATGGATCCTCAGCAAGAGGCCGCTGCCCAACATATCAGAGCGGTATGCGGCATCGGTCCTATTGCAGTTACGAGACTGCTTGACCTCCCAAACCTTATCCGACTACTACGTGCTGGACCAAGCGGTCACTCACTCACTCCGTTGTCCATTTCCCCTTTTCCACTTCCTCTCTCCATCCTGTGTTGAATAGTTTCAGCCATGGACGCAATATCGTTGCGAGAACTGGTCACAGTCGAGTCGGCTCCGGCCGTGATGCCGTCCTCGCCGGCAAAGACGTACAAAGGACAGAGACAGGATTACTTTGAGATGTACGGGCTCCAGCGTGCAGCTACCATTCCGTCCAGCCCCAGTAGGCCATGGCCCACGGACAGCTCTGAAGATATCGAGATGAGCAGGCCGGCCAGCCCTGTCCTTCCATCTGACGGCGTGGAGGTCCTGCCCAGCATAACCGATCCGTACAGGAACAGGTTCCGCTTCGCCGCCACCTGCTTCATGCAAATCCAGAACGGCCTGAATGACAGTGCGCCCGGCGCTCTGATTCCGTACATGGAGAAGTAAGCCAACCCCTACCTACCTCCCTTCCGCCAGGCACTAACCGCCCCGCAGACACTACGACATAGGCTACGCCGTCGTCTCGCTCATCTTCGTCGGCAACGCAATGGGCTTCATCATGGCAGCCGGCTTCATCGACCTGCTGCGCGAGCGCCTCGGCCGCGCGAGGACCCTCTGCCTCTGCCAGGCCATAATGGCGGCCGCCTACGTCCCCATCGTCTGCACGGCCCCCTTCCCCGTCGTCGTTGTCTGCTTCTTCTTCACCGGCTTCGCCATGTCGGTCGGCCTGGCCATCAGCAACCACTATTGCGGCAGCCTGCGCAACGGCACCGCCGTCCTGGGCGTCATGCACGGCAGCTACGGCGTCGGCGGCACCGTCGGTCCCCTGATAGCCACGAGCATCGTCGCCGCCGCCCACGCCATCTGGAGCCGCTTCTACTTCATCACCCTTGCCATGGCTCTCTTCAACACCTTCTTCGCACCCTGGGCGTTCGCGGGCTACGAGAGGGAGATATCGCCCCCGCCTCCCCCGCTCGTCGCCACCGCCGCCGCCGACGACTCGGGCCGGCCGGCGATGGTGCCCAACCCCGCGAGAAGGCTGGCCGGCATGTTCTCCGCCCTGTCCTCCCGCGTCGTCCTGCTGGGGGCGCTCTTCATCTTCGCCTACCAGGGCGCCGAGGTCAGCATATCGGGTTGGGTGATATCCTTCCTCATCGCCTCGCGCAACGGCGACCCGTCCAGCGTCGGCTACGTCACCTCGGGCTTCTGGGGCGGCATCACGCTCGGCCGCTTCCTGCTGTCCGCGCCCGCGCACAGGATGGGGGAGAAGAAGTTCGTGTACGGCGTCGTCGTCGGCGCCGCCGTGTTCGAGCTGCTGGTGTGGCTCGTGCCCAACGTGATTGGTGATGCGGTCGCTGTCGCTATCGTGGGCTTGCTGCTCGGGCCCGTGTACCCCTGCGCGGCTTCGGTGTTCATGAGGGGCATGAGCCGGTCGGATGTGGTCAGTGGGTTGGGGGTGATATCTGCTTTTGGGAGCTCCGGTGGGGCGGCTGCGCCGTTTACGACGGGGTTGTTGGCGCAGGCTGTGGGCACGTTTGTGTTGCATCCGATTTGTATCTTCTTGTTCGGTGTCATGATTGTGTGTTGGTATGCGCTGCCGCATAGGCCGAAGCGCACGGACTAGTGGGCTAACAAAATTGGCATGGTTTGATGATGACGTTAACGACGGGCAGCAGAGTGCCGGAGACAGTATGATACACGAAGTGCGGAGCTCGCTCAAAACGAGCGGCTCTTTATGCTAGTCATCCTCACACAGATCAGATTGCTAAAATGAAATAAGGTACGGTAGGCCGGAGTGCTTATACATAATAGATCCCCGAGCATAGCTTAATGCTACACTCCATTTCAGTATATGCCCTCGTGCTTCTTGGAAATGCCTCTCCCCGGCCCTAAACCTTGCCCTCTCATCCATTTAGTATATGGGCAGAGAGTAGACATGATACCATCAGTCGAGGTTTTACACTCTTATGTAAAAGAGAATACTAAAGCGCGTACCTCGACACTCGTCCGCCTCGGCGGCTCCGGCCCCATCCACGGAATCCGAAACGCGGCGTGCGCCGCAACTAAGTAAAAGTCAATAGCGTCAGCCTAACACAACTCTCTGGATAGCCAAGGGGCTATGACTGGAGCGATGAGGGATCGCTCACACTTGGCTGGAACATCTGCAGAGTCAAAGTTCTTGAGCAGCAACGCTTCTTCACGTGTCATGTGTGATAGATAGTACCACTCGAGCCCAGGCCGATACCGAATGACGTAGCCTTCACCTCTTGAGTGGCGCCTTACTTGGTCCACAGCTATCAGGTCTTCGAGATGGATACGTGATCCATCAGACACCGCCAGCGGCCAGGATGTGATGTCGCCATGAAGCGGTCTCCAGATGCTATCGAGCCAGGTCACACTTAACAAATCCAGGTCGGCAGTTGTATTCTTGGCATTTTGAGGCTACCACTCACTTGATTACACGTACTCGGCTGTCCCGTAGCCGGGCTAACTGGTCTTTATCGCCGCCCGCAAGAACCTTGATCTTCTCGAGGACTTCCCAGGCCGTCAGATCTTAACACTTGTCAGCCAGGCATAACCCGAGGGAGGCATGGCACTATGAGCGCCTGTAGTCACGCACCGATATGGACTGTGCCGGCTGGACTCAAGTACCGACTTGCATCGCCAAGGTCGACTGTAGTCCCTGGTTGAGGAGAGTCATCGCTGCGTCGCAACTTTGATGTCAGACTCAGCGTTAGCAAAAGTGGTAATTTCCATGTCCCAGGGCAGGTAGTAGTCTCTGACGGTGTGTGACTGGAAAGACCTGGTTTACCCGGTGCTCAAAAATGTGGACATGGTCTGCCCCTTCAACATTGTCCTGGAGGACAGTCTCCATCTCTTGGTAGTATCCGTTCTGCACTGCCCTTGGGTCGTCCCAGTTGGCGAAGTCCGTACGGAGGTTTATGAACTTGAAGCCTTGTCCGTCAAGGGTGAACTCATGGTCACAGCCGCGTACGTCGTGAATCTTTTCGGGCTCCCCCTCTTCGAAGCTCACATTCCCGCGCAGGGAGCTCGGTGAATCGGCAGGGATGTCGGCGTAGAGCTGAAATGGCTTCTCAGTAAGAAACTTATCATCCCATTGGAGATACCTAAGTCGAACAAGCTCGTGGGATGGCTTGTTTTGTATCTTGTCAGCTAGCATTCTGCCGTGTTCTGCTGGACTTTGTGACGCTGTTGGCTAACAAGAGTCTCATTTATTGATGGAAAAGGAAGAGGGGACTGAACAATGGCAGAAACTGAGATTGCGAGCACCAAGAGACTGAATGAGACCCCCAACGGGCGACGATACGGCTCTGATCTGACACCAAGGGTAAATCTGGTTGCTAATGGTAGTACAGATGTAAGGCACCTCAATTGAAACTGGTTGTGGTGGCGATGCTGCAACGGAGAGAAACTCGCCACTCCTCATATGCAGCCTATATACCGGGGTGGAAGGTAGTTTTGATCGAGAGAACGACGCGTCACGCATCAATTGGCTATCTTGAACACCATCAACTAAGCACACCCAGGCTGTCAAGCCAGTTGATACTTGCTATAGGCGTTGGTGTGTTACACATGTGCACAGTTCGTCCATTTCTGCATCTCGATGAAGCCCAACTCGTTGGCCGCCCAAGAAAGTCGACTGATGGTGTCCACGCTTCAACAGACCTGCAGCTGTTTGCTTCTCGACGAAGCGCGAGATGCTCTGTCTGGTACAACATGCTCGAGTCGTCTCATTTGTCATCTTCATACGGACCGTCCACTCACGACATTCTCAGAGACGACAGGATGATTGGCTGATGTTCGAGCCATCGGAAAAGTTAGGAAGCAAACCATACGCGTCCGAAAGTGATATATTGATAAGTCTTACCTCTTCCCTTCTCATGCCCTCTCACGAACAGGAATTTCAACAATATCATAGTGGAGTGAGCGAACATACATTCAAAGGTCTTCTCGTTACTACCAAGCCGAAAAGTCTCCATTACTATCTAAGGCAGCTTTGTTACCGCCCAAGTACACACACCTATCATACCCTGAGGTAACCACCCAAGTACAAAGTTGTTGTAAGTGTGACCCCCTTGGAACAAGAGCCAAGCAATCCGATTTGACCGTGACCGGAGATATGACGTGGTCACCTGAACTGGGCACAGCTAAAGAGCACCTAACAGTCGGCCGCGAAATGGCGTCGACTGAAAATATGACAGCAGACATGAAGTCCGGCGATTTCATGCTGGCAAATGCCGAGAAGCCTGCTGCGCCTGCTCCAAAACCGTGGTGGACGGGGGCCCTAGAAGGCGAATTCAATGAGCAACGAACTCGACCCTGGACTAAATCTGTTGACCAGAATGCCATGGACTACAAGAAGAAGAATCACTATACTATTCCCGTGGGCACTTTGTCTTACGATGAGACTACCAACTAAAGATCTCAGGGCCAGGGCAAGGAGGCTGGTGCCCGGTCCGCAACATAGGTAGCTTCAGTAGAAATTCAAGAATGCAGTGCTGTGCGTTTTCGTATCACAAGACTTAACTCACTATCGTTGCTAGCGAATTGCTGTCACCCTGCTCTTTCTCTTGCCACGACCTTATCGGGCCGCCTCTAGACTCTGTGTATATCCTTCTTCGCTGCCCTGTGCTTGTCGGTGAGTCGGAGCGCACGTAGAGAACAAATACAGAACAATGCGCCCATGAAATGTCTGAGACCAGCGACTCCACCTAGATCCTCCGGCAAGGTCGACACTCGGGACCATGCGACTCCAATTTCGTTTTCACAGCTCCATGTAGTCCTTTTGCCTTCCCAATCGAACGCGACACCCCGAAGCTGACTATCTCTGAGAAGACACTCGAGGAATTTCTTGCTGTCTTCGTTATAAGGGATGGATAACTCAAGATACTGGGCTTGTTTGCGTTCTTCCCAGTCCGAGTCCGGAATCTTTTCCAGCGATCCCGGCAACCACTTGCTGGCACACGTATGCAGGCCCAGGCGAATACAAATTGGGAATGACGGTGCCTACAGGTCGGACTCCCCCTCCGGCTCTTGCCTTCGCGTGTACAGCTCCCTCTTCGCCAGCTCCGCGACGCCTTTGGCCGCACTGTACTCGGGATTGTGGTCAAATACCTCGGGCTCGTCGTCGACAAGCTCACTGACCACCTCATCAAACAGCTCCCTGAACCTCGGTTCTTGGGCAGCATCTCCACACAGCAGTACCATCGAGACATCCCTCTCGATCGCCGAGCTCACGATAGGATGCCGAAGCATATCCCGCACCTTCTCCCAGTAGGACTCTTCATGCCTCGCACCAAATCCAAGGTGCATTGCCCCCTCCAACGCCGGCCCTTCCTCGAGACTGTATGCGTCCCCAAGCCTGACCAGGCTGGTGAATAGACTAGCGTCCGTGTACGCGACCGACAGCGCCCACTGGACGGGCAAATTGCGTTCCTCCTTGCGACAAGTCACAAAGTCGCGGTAATCAGCGCAAAGACCATGGCCGTTGCCTGCGTGGGCTGCTTTCGTCGTGTAGATTGGTTGCAGCTCGTGCTGGGCCCCATAACTGAAGATCTCCAGCCAGTCAATAGATAGATACTCAAAGGCATCGCTGAGGTCCTCGGAGTATAGGGCAGCGATATGTGGCCTCGAGATGGCAGCGACCGTGACGGGCTCGCCTACGAACTCCGAAGCCTTGTCTCGCAGGGAGCCGATCATGGTGCTCAGCGTACCTACGTCGCCGGACGCGGGAAGCCCGAGTTGCTTACGGATTGAGCGCAACGACTGCCGTGGAATGTCTGCGAGCGTGTCTCCGACATTTTGGTATGGGCGGCTGACTTTACAATTAAAGAGTGACCTATGCAAAAGAAAAAAAGAAGGGGAGGCAACGTACTGGAAATGGGTTGAGGAACCTAGCGACAGGCGAAGCATCATCTTCCGATACGCTTCGTTGCCATCGACCCTCGCAATCGCCTGAACAGACCCGTCAGGATAAGAGACGGCGACCGACCTGAAGTTCGGTTAAGCCCTAGGCCCGCGGTAGGGAAAACGGGTGAGACTTACCCGTACGACGCGCTCAGATCAAAGCCGATGCCGAATTCACGAGTGCCTTGGACGAAGACATGATGCCGTTTATCGGGCGTTGGGAGCAACAACAGGAGCAACAGGAGCACCCCCGCCGCAAAGGGAAAGACCAGTAGCGCCGCCAAGTAACGCGCTGCCTTTGGCAGCGTCATTGCCTATCGCACCAAGTCCTCTCTCTCTGCGATCCGATACTTTTCTGGGTGACGAAGGTGAGAACTGACCTCCGTTTCGATGATTTTATGTGAATTCGGGCTTGAAGGAACTTGAATGGAGTTGGATGAGCCAACGGTCAAACGAGGCAGCTCTTATATTGCTGCGTAAGGTAAGAATGACTGCGGGGTGTTCCGCCTGAGGTGCCACCAACAGCAAGCGCCGCGGAGAGCCTTGCCCCCAAGCAACATCCCGCGCGTGTGCGGCCGCCAACGAGCTGGCCGGCATATGAAAGTTTGAAAAAAAGCAGGGGGCTCATCGTCAGGCCGGGCTATGCCTGGGGTCCGCGGCGCTTAGCTCACCAACAGTCCGACCTTCCGTGTCTAAGCCACTAGATCATACCTACCGTGGTGACCAACGATTTTGAAACCAACAGTCTGGCCAGTATGTCTACGCGGGAGCAATTCAGATCACCAGCGGTCCGAGCGCCACAATCCAAGGTACCTTACCCAACAGTCAGGACGCCAAACGTACGGTGAGGAAGCTGGTCGCCCAGCTGGAGGCATCGCTCACGCTCAAAGTCCCAATTGCTTTAGGCAGACCACATCGCAGGTCTCTTTTGGAACCAACAGACAGTCCGGCTGTGACACAAGCGAGGTTTCATATTAGCAGCCAACCGACCTCGATGAGCCAACTTTGCAACCGTAAGGTCGCCCAGAACCAGGCGCCCCAGAGCAGAATATGTCGTCAAATATCTATTCTGAAAGGCAAGGAGGCGGCGGTGAATCCTTCAACCCGTACCATGGCCACCACTCAACACCATTTTGAGCCAGGCTCTTCAGCTCACTGCACGACGACGATGCCGGTGGGAGGGAAAATATGCCTTCTCTTACTGCAATTCGAGCGGATGGTGAGTGCTTCGCCGCATCCTCATGGGCTGTTGGACGGGCGAGAGTTGTGAAGGACGCAGTGCATTCGCAAGTTGAACGACTTGATGGTTGCGACTGTTGAACATGATGCCAAGCGCCCCCATGAGCCATTGGAAGGCCTGGTGAGATCTGAAACTGTATATATGTGTCCCCGAGCAAGCCCATCATCTTGAGCAGCACATACAACTTCAAAATTAGCATTCCACGATTAATGTCCGTCCTCACCAAGGGCCTCGTCCTGATGCTGCTACCTCTGCCATCAAACGCCACGGCATCGCCTAATCTTAGGCAGCTTGTAGTGCGGATGGATACCGTCTCAAAAACGGGACGCATGTCTTATTAGACGGCCTCTGACCTGACAGCATTGTACTTGGGATTGCGGCACTATCACTTGACTACCTAGGGTGACAGCCGCGTGGCAGTCCCAAAGAAAAAAGGTTATTAGGTGCGAGCCTGGTGAATTAGGCTTCGCGGGTTTCAAGGTTTGTTACGACAAGCGAGCCGAATGGAAGATAAACCTTATTGAACTGCCATACTGACTCCTCTCCGACAGGCTCCCTCCTCCACCTGGCAAACCTTAACCAGTTAACCTGCTCCTGGGAGGGTATATATGAGAGCACCTCGACCTCCCAGGGAGCAGTTACTTGACAAGCTCGGACGTTCCTGATGTAAGCCAGTCCCACGCTGGCAGTGCTAGTCCAAACTGCAGAGGATTCAGAGCGTACAGCATTCTGACTTGGCAGAGATAATGACAGTCGTAGAGAACTCCTCAATTGGCTATCCTTCTCTGTGTGAAATGTGAGAATACTACTGGTCCTTCCCACCTAAAATTGCCTAGTCTGGGAATACAGGCATACAATCTCTCAACCCAAGCGGTTATCATACCTCGCGACGGACCACTAAGTAACGCGTGACACTTCGAAATCTGCTGCAGGCAAAGCGTATTCTATTCATAGACGGTGGAGGTCTGTTATTAGACCACCACTTAATACTTATCTAACGAGAGGACCGTGAACCTTCCTGCATGCATAGAAACGAGATGGTCGAAAAGGGGCATTGCGTCGGATGCTTCAGTGCGCGCATACATCTCAAGCAAGTCAGGATGATGTTGTTCCAGTAGCATTCGTAGTGTTTTCCTTGCTTTTGCCTCAAGAGCTTCCGCGTTAACGTCGTCCAGGTCTCGCAGGACTTGAGATAGAACATAGGTAGCCCTGGCGACGTTGGCCATCGGCCACTTCGCACTTTCCGCTGCCGCAACTGGGATGGCGAGATTTTCTCTTATACGTACGTATGGTTAGCTTGATATCCGTCTAGTAGGAGAGGCCAGAGCCTAAAAGGTAGTTGACGTGCTGGACTAACCTTGCATCAGACAGCCTATGGCGCTTCCACAGAAGAAACCCAACTGCATAGTAGCTGTTGAGGGTCTGATCATGGTGCTCAGTAAAGAGCTGGTCTTTTCTGACTCGGAGTACAGCTTTGTGTATCTGTAGAGATTCCTCTGGTTCTCCAGCAATGTACAGAACGCACGCTAAGTGGAAGCGAAAGAGTTGGCATGCCGCTGTTAATTCGCCGTATGCTCCAAGAGCCAAATGTGTCGCGTGCCGCATAGCAGCTACAGCTGCTTCCAGTTCATCTCGGCCGAGATGTACATAAGCATGGTTCTTGTAGGCTTCTGCAAACTCGCCTTTGTACTC
This sequence comes from Coniochaeta ligniaria NRRL 30616, assembly GCA_001879275.1. Taxonomy (NCBI): domain Eukaryota; kingdom Fungi; phylum Ascomycota; class Sordariomycetes; order Coniochaetales; family Coniochaetaceae; genus Coniochaeta; species Coniochaeta ligniaria. Next base: position 1,396,384 of record KV875098.1, on the reverse strand, counting down.
GTCCTCGGCACCGCAAGCCCTCTTCAGGGCCAGCGCTACTTTCAAGGGCTCGTCCGCTTCCGTGTATGACGAACTGTGAATAAGCCCGCACGCGAAGTCGTTGTAGCTGTTGGCAAGAAGGAAGCGATCGTCTTTCGTCACTTGAGCTGGCGGTATGGAGTCGAAGTAATTCTTCCTGAGCCCCATAACCTCTGTGAAATATTCTCGGCCTGCTTTTCGCCCGGTGACACCGTTGCCGCAAAGCAAGCACGCAATAAGACAAGTTGTGCTAATGTAGACTCTGTGGTTGGCCTTGTCGATTCCTCCCGGACGAGACTCGAGTACTGCTTTTGCGGTGCTCAGCACCAGGAGTCCCTCTTCTCGTTGTTCGCGCTCCCAGGGATAATTGCCTGCGTCGCACAGTATGGTCACCAGCTCTTCGGAGTCAGTCATGGGCGGCGACTCCTGGTCGAATATCCGCCAGAGAGACCATATGTGGGGCATGTATTTCTCGTATTCCGCCCATTGGTGGTTCACTGGATTCATCCAAGGCGTCTGTCGTGGAAAGACTTTGCGCACCATGTGTTGAGCCTGCGCAAACACGAGACCAAAATGCTCGTAGTCCTGGCGGAGTCCATGGAGCACGAAGTCACGCACCGGTCTGTGGATGCGAAGAACCTTCTCACTCTGTATTGCATCTGACTCGACGAGATGATGGGAGCGTAGGTGTCTTTTGACGTCAATATATCTGTCCCGTTGGCACGATGTCAGTATACCAGTCCAATTACTACGCAAGTATTGCACTCACCTTGACCTGCCTGACCGAGACCACAATTTTAGCATCTCCTCCTGAATAGAGTCGGGGTTCAAGAGGGAGATGAGGTTCAACAGATCTTTTGCGTGTTTAGGGAGTTTTCGAACCGCCAAGGCGAAGACAGTGAGCATGTTCTTGGAGTATTGCGACATTGACACTCCTTCCCCGTTAGCCCAGAATTCGAAGTCTCTATCGTTCTCCAGGAATTCCTTGTGGAAATCCGCCAACTCGAAGTCGTCATCGACCCCTTGGACGTAGCCGGTAATGATGGTTAGCGCTAGTGGCAACCCGGAAACCGACGCTGAGATCTGCTCGGCTACATTTATGTCCTCGTCGAACTTCCGTTTCATTGCCGCAATGAGAAATCGTGCGCCCATCCTAGGCACTAATGGCTTCATGTGGAGTTGTGAGCTGGCACGGAAATCGTTGACTATGGCCCGATTTTGAGTTGTGAAGATGGCCTCGCCATGTGTGGCGGAGAGGTTCCAATACGCCTTCAACACGGCACTGTTGTCGATGTTATCGAATATGAGAAGCCACCGCATGTCTAGGGAGGGTTAACGTCAAATATAATCTGTAGCATGGCATGGGGAAGCGGACATACCTGTACCATTCAGCCAGCCACGGACACGGTCGATGCAACGGTCCTGGTCTGACAGAGTTTTGGTGAGCCCCAGGTGCCGTGCGGTCGATGCGTAGTCCGTTGCCAGTTCGGAGTCTTGTTCGGCGTTGAGCCAAAAAATGGCGTCGTATGCACCTCGATTTCGATAAGCGTACTCGATGGCGAGCTGGGTCTTGCCAACTCCTCCAAGACCGTGGATGACGCACGAGGTAGGGACGCTCCCCGCATTGATGTTTAGTTGAGTTCGTAGTGCCTCGATCTCATCTTCGCGACAGCTGAAGCTTGGGTTTCGAGCATGTGGCAGCTCGAATAGCGGAAAGACAACCTTGGACGTACTCTGCACCTCTGGCAAGACTGATCGAATATCGGCAACCATATGGGAGACGGAGCTCAGGATCTGGGCACCATCGAGAAAGGTCTGATGTATGAATTCGGCCGTGTGTGTGTTTAAGGAATCCGTAATCTTCGAGAATTGCCCCTGGAATTTGTTCCATCGCGTGGGGAGAAAGGGCACCAGGGCAATGTCTACCTTCAGCAGTTAGCAAAACGTTTGGCCAATCTTGCATCTATTTTCAACGGCAATGCACCTATCTTGCTTTGGGTTAGATATTGGACTGCCGTTACGCAGAACCTGATGTAGTCGCCATAGATCTCTCGGAGGAGAAGCTGCAGCCTCTCGCTCCGCGGGTAGAGATCGATGAAGTCGTCGAACTGGGGAAGGTTTGTGCCAAACTGAGCAAGGAGAGTTGCTATCATCTCAAGGTCTTCGACGGCGGTGGAGGCAAGCTGAACCAAAGCCTTCCGTTAGACAGTGCCTGACGGAAACACAGGGAGGTGACTCACACTGAGGGTATACTCCAGAATGCCCCATACAAGCGTCGCCGGGTTGGCGCCGAAAGTCGTTGCCCCTTGGGCTATGTTTGTTATAGCCCCCTCCATCGACCTGAGCCCAGATGCCAAGGGGTAGAGTCCATGGAGGGCTATGATAATGGGCTTCCCTTTATACTGCTCATGCAGTTGCTTGATCAAGGCTTGGCAGGTCTCATAACTGTGTTTTGACCCTGGAACTTTGAGTAGGTCCGACATGGGCCGCCTCAAGGGCGTGAGAGCGTCTTCTATAACCTGGAGCCAGCCGTTCGCGTGGCTCGGCAACGCGGAGGGACATGCCATCTTGGACCCCTTCGCGACAACAAAAGAGTAGAGAGTAAAGAGATGTGAGTTACAGTTCAAAGTCAGCGTGACCTTGGGTGGTATGACTAGGGAATTATTGTCGAGACCGCGTCGTCCTGAGATCTCGGAACTGATGAACCGTTGAGCATCGGTCGTGTGCAGCAGAGTAGGAAGAGTCAAGACTGTCGGCCTTTTATGGCCGCACCCCCTTCACTGCACTGAATCATTGTGGAGGTGTTCTGTCCGCCACAAATGTTAGACTTGACAACGACGAATTCAGTTGGATGCCCTAGGAATCGTCAACGTCCTGTGCATAGTCACGCGTCATCAGCATGTATGGTGCCGCACGATGTCACATCGTTTGCTGGGTCGAAGCTGTCCGAACACTTCAGGCGCCGGAAGTTTCGATGTAGACCTGAATCTGGTCAACTCCTGGCTTTCATAGAGGATGATACATTGCCCATCCCAGAGGTGAGATAACTTACTTGAACAATTCATGCTTCGACTGTCGTATCATGCGAGAGGAGCGGGAGTCGTCTCGGCAAGGCAGGCGGACTCTGGCGACCCAGTTGACGTCGTCGTCAAAGTTAAGCCGCCGCACCATGTTGAACTGGCCGATGGAGAACTTCTCGACATAGGTAGCTGCAGTTTACGACGTTCCGGCAGCCGGAGGCAATGAACACCAGTCCATCGCATTTGACGGTACCGAAAAACTTGACGGCTTGCAAGTTGTGTTCATCGTCGGCCTCGTAGGCGTCTCCGCCAATTCAGGAGTCGCTGCCTATCATCAAGAGCTGGATAGACGTGGGGAGGTATTTCTGACTGGCCGAGTTAGGGTCCGGGTCCGAGTCCGAGTCCCGCGTGATGTCCGGAGTCGAAATTTGCTCTGCCTGTTTCTCTGACGTTGCATAACGGCGGAGGACGAAGCTCATTGGTTCTTCCGTGTGCTGGCTTCATAGTCGTTTGTTGAATCAGGTCAGATTCGGTTGTAGAGGGTGCCTAACAATCGAAGGCATCGACGTTTGGGACATATCACTTCAAGAGAATATTCATGATGCCGAACGCCACGGTGCACTCGTACGTGCTTGTCTCCAACTGGAATTGCGTATCGGATTAGCCCATAGTTGTGGTGGGATGCGAATGGTCGGCAACCGAAGTGAAAGGGCAAAGGGGCCAGCTGAGGTGACAAATGTCACTTGGGCAGTGATCACGACAGGCAGAGAGTGGATGGCCGCCTGATTTATACCTTTCCAGATCACCGCTCTGTCTGGTGCACGTCCTTAAGCCAGGTACTGGTGACAGAACATAGCCACAACTACGGCGGTGCAAGGCTGACACAGTCCCAAAACCTTAATCCGGTTAGGTACCTAGGTAGGTAGGTAACCAGTAGGAGGGCAGCCATTTCCAGAACCGCTGGCGGCTGCGCAGTTGACCTTCACCGGTCACGCAAACCTACCAGGTGGGGACTCCGTTCAGTCTGCCCTATGGCATCGCGGAGACTCAGAACGGAAAGCAACCTTACGACTTGAACTATCTGTACCTTAGTATGTGGTTAATTGATGTCAAGACGCTGAGGCTTGTGGAGTTCTTGCGTCGACCTCCTCCTTACGCCGCGTTATCCCACACTTGGGGCAAGGAGGAGGTAAGCTTCCACGAATTTCGCAACGCGAAGCAGATCCGATTCAGAACGCGATTCAAGAAGATACGGGAGACCTGCCGACAGGCCCTGACGGACAACTTAGAATACGCTTGGATTGACACTTGCTGCATCGACAAGTCAAACAACAGCGAGCTGAGCGAGGCCATCAACTCCATGTATGCGTGGTACCGACAAGCCAAGGTCTGCTACGCTCACCTGGAAGACGCACAAACTGTTAATCCGAGGGGTTTACAAGGATCGTTTTCGGCGTTCCGTCGATGTCGGTGGTTTCGTCGTGGCTGGACGCTCCAGGAGCTGTTAGCGCCACGACGCGTCGAGTTCTACGATACCCGGTGGCGTAAGATTGGCGAGAAGCATGAGCTTGCCGACGAGCTGGAGGCTATCACTGGAATCGGCAGCGCTACCCTGCGAGACAGCAGCTCGATACATTTGACCTCCATTGGCAGCCGGATGAGCTGGGCAGCGGAAAGAGAGACCACTCGGCCGGAGGATTTAGCATACAGCCTTCTTGGCATATTCGACGTGCAGATGCCATTGCTTTATGGCGAAGGCGCTGAGAAATCTTTCCTTCGCCTCCAGCACCATATCCTCCAGGAGGATGGTGACGACGACACATTGTTTGCGTGGCAGTCGGAGCGTGCTTCGAAGAACCAGACGCCCCGGCTTCGGGGCCTCTTTGCGTCGTCCCCAGCTGAGTTCAGGCACTTCCGGTCATCTTGGTACTCCAAGCGTTCGGGCACGAAGGTGGAGCCGCAAGCTCGCATTTCCCGAGGGTTGGGTGCCGGCTCCAAAGCCACAACAGTCCAGATAGTGGGCAACGCCCTCGAGGCCACCGCGCCGATTGAGAGTGTGCAGCAATCTCAATACGGAGAGTGCGGAGTCCTTGCACTAAGCTGCATAATGGGAGAAGAATACTCTTTTATGGGGGCGAAGGAGTGGAACTCTGTTGGCATCTACGTCGAAAAGCTACCTAATAACCGATATGCTAGAGCGCGGCCATTTGACCTGGTATCTATCGACCCGACTGCTACCGCGACGACGGCGCGCATGTCTAAGAACTCTTCCGACATCAAGAGGTTACTCGCTCGTTCACACATACCCCAAGTCCTGATTAACCCCGACATGAGAGAGCTCATCTGGAAGGGCAACACTTCATCTATGCAGTACAGCTTCTACCTCCCAAATCTGGACACCTCTATGAGGAAAGCAGGAGGCTTCCAACTAAGCTCCGTCCGCCGACGTGAAATCCCTCGACCATTATCCTGTCACACGGTTACTCACCGCTTGTCACCTAGTCCCCAGGAGGGTAGTCTCCTGTTTACAGGGCCGAGGCCGTATGCGCCGTCTACCACCACAATGGAATTCTTGCTCCAGTCGCTCCTTGAAACGATTCAACTGGAAATTCGCTTTGAGACTCGCACATCCGAAGAATACAGCACGCAACTCTTTTCACCGGATTCTTCCATCATGATTCGAGCCCATAACCCAGCACAAGTTGGCGTCAGTAAGCCATCGACCATGACACTGGCCGAGATCGAACAGAACGGCGGTGGTATTATGACCCATCGAGTTGTGACCGAGTCAACTGAAATACGTGTCACGGCGGAGCTTAAAAATATCGGTTACCTTAAGGTATGGTGTATTACATTTGACCAGGACGTGGCTCGAGATACGCCCAAAATCACCTAAGGGTTTTAAATATTCCTCGTCATTCCACTGTACAATACCGTGGAACTGAAGAGTCCAGTATCGCTCTGAGCGCATCCCCGGAGCGGAGGATCCCGGTGAATTTGAGCTGGTCGTCTCACAAACGTCCTTCGACTGGTACGACTGTCGCCCGCGTGGCCTTATTGGTGAGGGAACGGGGATCAACACGGAATATTCACAGTGATGGAAATTGCAATGACGCCTGAAGCCTTGAAGCTGGTTTGGTTGACATGGGTGAGCGGGTGAGCGAAGGTAAGCGAGAACATGGCGTAGGACGTGGAACGGAGGGGAGACTTTTCACGATGTTGTACGCTTCCGTCATCTGTCTTTTTGCCAGCACTCTTTCGATCTTCAGTGACGATATCAGCCATTTGGGGATGGATTATATGGTGCTATTGTGTGATGCCAGTGGGAGCATCTCTTCGACACTACCTTCGTTATCGTACAGGGGCTCCTACGAAGACTCGGTGCGTTGCCATTTGCGGCAGCCCGGTCATAATGCACGTACTTGTAAGGAGGCTGTAGAGTTGTCTGATTCGTCTATTTCTACTGTGATTACGGTAGATTCTCAACGTTATTGTAGCAAATATACTTTTCTAGTGCTTGGCGGCTTCAGTAAAGCAGGGGAGAGCCCAGAAGTCGAATCATAGTCTTTGACCTTTGTACAGGTACCTCTCGGGTAGCATGTGGGCGCTAGCCATGAGCTTGGCATTGAAGTCAACAAATCCCTGATATCTTCTAATGTTCCAACCCCTATCCCACAGAACACCATAACAAACAACACCTCAGCTTGGTCTATGGCCCATATATCTTCTGCTTCCCTTGCTTCATCTAAACTTTCACTTACATAGCCTGCAAACACTGGACCACCAATGTCTGCTCAGTAAATGCCACCATCATAGATAACACCCCGACCCGAATCTATGTCCCATCTACCTCCGCTGGACGCTCAACTCCTGCTCTTCCTTCCCTCTGCCCTCCATTCCCACTCTCCGCCTCGTCTCTTCCATCACCCCCATATATCTCGCTCGCCACCTCCCCAGCCCCCTCCCCTCTGCACCTCACACACTCCCACCCAACAAACGGGTTCTCCATCCCTCCACACGACCGACAATGCACCCCACAAAGAAACCTATCGCACCCCTCCACCACACACCCAACCTTAAACCTACAATCCTGCCCCAAATGCTCCCCCCCACACCGACACCTCCTCAACCGACACCTCCTCCCAGCATGGCCCCTAATCCCACACATACAGCACCTCGCCCGACACCCCATCGCATTCCGATGCCCAAACCCCCCCACCCTCCCTCCACCCCCACAATCCCTCGAACACCTCACCCTACACCTACCCGCGACGTGAAACTGCGGAAACGCCACACACTTGCACCTCGCCTCGCGCGGAACGGGACACTTATCCGCCATATGCGGGTTCCCGTGCTTGCCCGCCCCGCGCACCGCAACCATATGCATGTCCCCGCACTCGTCATCGTCCGACGAGACCCTCTCCTCGTCAGCCTGCACGCCCGCCAGCCGGTCCACGTTCCCGGACAGGTAAACCCTGTCCCTCGCGCCGCCTCCGGAATGCGTCCAGTTCTCCACGCCGCCGGGCGACAGCCAGATCGTGTCGTCGCCGTTGATGATGAGCGTGTGCCCCTCGGGGGCCGCGATGAATATCTCCCGGGCGCTGTCGCCGTTGGGGCCGCTGATGTGCAGCTCGGCGCGAGATCGTGGGTGGGAGCGGAATCTCGTGTGGAAGGCGGAATTGTGGTCCTTGGGGTTGGGGGCGCCGCAGTAGCCGCATGGCTTGACGCATTCGTTCAAGGGGTGGCCTTTTGAGGCGCAGTTGGGGCAGGGGGGGAACAGGTTAGGTGTGGGTAAGGGGGCGGCGGACGACGACTTGGTTTCGGGTTTCGAGGTGTTGGGCTCTTGAGAAGCCTGTGCGGGCGCTTGAGAAGCCTGTGCGGTCTGTCGGAGAGCCTCTTGGAGCCGGTCTCGAAGCTGGGTAATGTATTTGCGGGTTATCTGAGGTTCCTGTTCCTGTTCCTGCTTCTTGGCTGTCCGGGTTGGCTTGGACGGTTTGAGATCTTTGCAGTCCCAGTCGAACATGTTGGCGATGTGGGATCGGCTCAGACTTCGCCGACGTGAGCGCCGGTCGATGAGAGATAGAGGGAGGCGGGGGAACATGATCATGAGCTTTCCGGGGAGGAATTTGGCGCCAGGGTCAGGCAGCTTTGCGGCGCAGTAGGAGCCGGGAGGTGGCTCGCTTCGGCAGCGGGGCTGTGGAGGGTTCTTGGTCGACTCCTCAGCAGACAGGTCTTCCTCAAAAAAGCGAGTCTTCGGCCTACCCCTGCCTGTCACACGGTCAGGCCCAGAGTGTGATAACTCACTGCAATACGAGCCCATATCCCTCCGGTCACACCACCGCGGCTGAATTAAGGCTCCTATGGGCGGGCCGCGCTCCCAAAAAGTGCTAGAAGTGTGAGAGGGGCCGGTGGCTGGGCTGGCCATCGTGTAGTGGTAGTTGTCAAGACTCGGCTTGGACAGTCGCTCGCCAGCGGCGTCGCCTTCCAAGACGCGGTGCACAAGGGCGAGGTGTGGTCCTCCGTCATAGAGCGACTCCAGGTTCGGCGACTGGTCAGATGCTCTTGCCGGGTTTCGACGCCGAAGATGCTCAGTGTCCTCGTCCCGCCACTGCTTCCGTTCGCGGCGCTGCTGCCCCTTAGCGAGGCGCGTGAAGGTGTCCATGGCATCCACGCGTAACTTTGCCTTGCCGTTCCGACTGGCCCTCGGACCTGTAGGAATCCTGGGCGGATGCTGCCGCTCCAGCCACAGCCTGGGGACGGCTCCATCGGTTTCGAAATAGTACCTCTGCACTAGGTCGATGACTTCTTCCCCGATTGTCGGGGGAGCGTTTGGCGGCCCTGCGACCGGCTTGTCCACGCTCTGGAGGACCCGCTTGTTTTGAGAGAACTCCCAAGAGGTTAAATGCAGCTGTGGCTTGGCTGGCGGTGGTGGGTCTTGGTAATGCGATGTGAAGAGCATCTTCCGCATAAGCTTCAGGTCCATGCCGAGCTGGTGGTACTGAGCTTTTATGGGGTCGAACTCGGCTGGGTAGGAGATATGAGCCTCATATGTCCGAGGGGCCACGCACGTTGGAGTCATGAAGTCGGCCATAATCCTGTGAAGCATGAGGTCGCGAGCAGATACCGGACGGTGCTCGTAGATGTAGTCGGGAAGAGGGATGTCCAGGGGATAGTGTGCTACGTGCTCTGGTTTCTGTGGTGCGACAGCCGGGACAGCGCGCGTCCCTGAGTCTGAGCATGCGGGCACACATTCGGCAGGCGTGCCGTGCATGGCCGCATGCCTTTCGCGAACATCATGCTCGATCATTCTGCTTCCAGCGTCCTTTCCCACAGCTATGTCGGCCACACTTGTGGACTGTGAACCATGCTTGTTCGTCCAAATGAATGTCTCTGTCTTCGGGTTGTTTAGTGTACCAGTGACGAATGAAGAGGCAAGGTTTGTCTTTGATCTAAGATGCGTTGAGATATGTGACAGAATGAGAAGCGAGGTTGAAGGGGATCACATTGTTGGATGAGGTTGACAAGGCCGAGGGCTGAGGTCAACAGGGGTCACAGCTCTAGCGCAGTGGGGCCGACGGCGCTAAGCAGGGGTCGCTGCAGACCCCACGGCGGGAAGTGACAAGTCCACCGAACAGCTTGTCCTTCGCGTCTCCAATTCCTGGACCCAGGACGGACTATTGTCAGCTCTCTTACGAACAACACACAGAGTACCATTCATGGATATCGGGCATCCCTAGCAGTAACAGACATGGATTGGCAACGCCCATGGCACCAGCGGGTTGCTCCGACGGCTCTTGCCATCGCCAACGGCCGTCACCCGCTATCGAAGCTCATCCCGCCAGCTCTGGTGCTCTTCGATGTACTGCTGTGTCTCGTCATCATCTGGAAGATCCCCTACACCGAGATAGACTGGGAAGCATACATGCAGCAGGTCTCTCAGTTTGTCGCTGGTGAGCGGGACTACACCAAGATGGAGGGCGGCACCGGTCCGCTGGTGTACCCGGCTGCCCATGTCTGGATCTACACCGCTCTCTATGCTATCACCGACCAAGGAAGGAATATCCTCCTGGCTCAGTACATCTTCGGCGGCCTATACATTGGGGCTCTTATACTCGTCATGGCATGTTATTGGAAAGCCAAGGTAAGCGATGGCCCTCACCCTATGCGCTCCGGATATACTGACAAGCTGTGTACCCAGGCTCCGCCGTACATCTTCCCTCTCCTGGTACTGTCCAAACGACTGCATAGCATATTTGTGCTTCGATGCTTCAACGACGGTTTCGCGGTCTATTACCTGTGGCTCGGGATATACTTGTTCCAACAGCGCTACTGGACCATGGGCGCACTCGTCTACAGCTTGGGATTGGGTGTCAAGATGTCACTCTTGCTGGTATTGCCGGCAGTAGGCATTGTTCTCCTCCTCGGCAGAGGGTTCCGTCCTGCGTTGAGGCTGGCATGGCTGATCGCCCAGGTTCAGCTCGTAATAGCCCTCCCCTTCCTGGCTAAGAATCCGTGGGGCTACCTGGGACGAGCCTTCGAATTCTCGAGGCAGTTCTTCTTCAAGTGGACCGTCAACTGGCGATTTGTCGGCGAAGAGACCTTCCTAAGCCGGCCATTCTCGCTGCTGCTCCTCGGCCTGCACATATCGGTCCTCTTGGCTTTCATCACCAGCAGATGGCTAAAGCCCGCGCGCAAGTCAATCATGGACATCGTTGGCCCGATGCTGTTCCTCGAATCTCCATTTAATGGCAACGAAGAGCTTGCTATCTCTGCGTCTGTCACGCCACAATACATTCTGACGAGTGTTCTGACGGCAAATGTTATCGGCCTTCTCTTCGCCCGCTCTCTGCACTACCAGTTCTATGCCTATCTGGCATGGTCAACCCCCTACCTCCTCTGGCGGAGCGGCATCCACCCTGTCTTCCAATACGTTCTGTTCTTCGTCCAGGAATGGGCCTGGAACGTCTACCCCAGCACGTCCATAAGCTCACTCGTCGTCGTGAGCATGCTCGCGGCCACCGTAGGCTTGGTGTGGCGGGGAGCAAGGGCTGAGTACGAGCCTCGGGCCGTTAAGGACGAGGCGGCTAAGCGCTAGATACGCCAAGATAACGCTGAATATCCTGTGTTCTTCCCCGTCGCTATGCTGATGAACCTCTACGCCGGATTTGGTGTGGGCTATTTTCTGAGAGCATCTCTATCACGACTTGTTCTGCTCTTGCTCCTCCTCCTCATCGTCGTCTTCAGAATCGCTAGGTGGCATCTTGCCCGCAGTTGACTCGTCATCGTCGCTCTCGTCGTATGTTCTCTTCTCGAACTCTTTTGGCCTGGTGATTGTCAGCTAACCGGGTCCTGTTTCTCTTAGCTGAGTACAACGAACCAGTACGCCTGTTTCCTCCACAGCTTCTCGTCGCGCACGACGTTGATGATCTCGCCCACCACCCTGCTGCTGCTCTTGCGCTCCTCCTCGGCCGACCCCACGTCGATCAGCACATATCCGCCTCGCTTCAGCCAGACCGTGTTTCTGAACTTGGGCTCTAGTTCGAGCACGACGGTCTTCTTGTTGGGCAGCTCGCAGGTGTACAGGTTGTTGCCCTCGCCTTTGATCACTTTGGCGAGCGATTGGGTGGGTGTCAGTTCGTCTGGAGGATTCAGCGACTCTTCGGCGGCAGCCTGGACGCTGCGCTTTGGTCGGCCCATGGTTCTTCAATAAATTCGTCTTCGAGGAGGGTGTTTGGGTTGGAGCACGGTGACGTCGCCAACGATGAGTTCAGCTTCAACTTTTTTTCGTGCCACCCCCGCAGTTGAAGAAATAGTGGGGTCGTTCTAGCGTTTCGAAAGCGACTCCCGCTTCTGGGTGGATTGCACATTCTTGGCATATCCTGGACATGTTCAACGTCCAGTGTTCAGCGTTAAGTCTTGAAGGTATCGATTTCCAGAGAGAACATCGATAGACCGGCCGCCAGTCGAATGAACATGCATTCGCTGATGACCACATGGCATTTCTAGTTGCGGACATGACCTTGACAGCCTCCCAGAGAGCTGGACAGCTAGCGTGCAGAAGGAATGCAGCCCCTGGACATGACGGTGAGAAATCCACTCCATGTCACCACAGGGCGCGCAACACCAAACCACTCACATTGACTCATCATGGCTTCGAGTAAAATCCTTTCGGCCCCAATCTCTTCTAGAGTCGCAATACAATGTAGTTTCCTCCCTAGGTCTCAATCCTGTACGGTATCACTCCTACGGCCTCAAACTGTAACCAACCCCCCTCGATTCTCACCATGGCGGAGACAATGACAATAGAGCTCGCGGACTTAGACCACCAAAGTCTCAAGCACCAAGCCGAGCCTCCCGCCGGCCTAGCCCAGCCATTACCACCCCCAACAGACGGCACCGCCCTCCGCACCACCCAGAGCAGGCTCCAATCCCACCTCCCCCAACCCCCCCGCAAGAGCAGCAGGTCCTGGATCATCATCGTCCAGCTCGCCGGCATAAACTTCATAACCAGCTTCACCAACGGCCTACTAACCGTCGCCCTCCCCACCATCGCCTCCGACCTCGCCCTGCCCCCCGGTCTGCTCGTCTGGCCCTCCTCCGTCTACGCCCTGACGAGCGGGACCTGCTTCCTCCTCGCCGGCAGCGTAGCCGACGTCGTGGGCCCCCGCGCCGTCAACCTGACGGGCTGCTTCTTCCTGGCCGTCTTCATCCTAGCCTGCGGCCTGTCGCGCACGGGGCTAGAGCTGATCCTCTTCCGCGCCCTGCAGGGCGTCGCGAGCGCGCTGGTCGTGCCGTCCAGCCTGTCCATCGTGTCCGCCGCCGTCGCGGCCGGGCGCCCCCGCAACCTCGGCTTCGCGTCCCTCGGACTCGCCATGACGATGGGCTTCGCGCTGGGCCTGGTGCTCGGCGGCGTCTTCGTCGGCACCAGCGGGCTGGGCTGGCGGGCGGGGTACTACATCGGCGGCGCTCTCGCGTCCGCGCTGTGGCTGGTCGGCATCTGGGCGCTGCCCGTCGTCGCCACGCCGCAGCACCTGTCCGAGACCGGCGCCGGCGCGATGAAGCGGCTGGGCGCCGACATCGACTGGGTCGGCGCGGTGATTGCCTCGGCCGTCCTGGCGACGTTCTCGTACGTCCTGGCCATGCTGTCCTCTGACATAGCGGAGATCAAGAAGCCGACCAACATCGTCCTGCTCGCCCTAAGCCTGCTCCTCATCCCGGTCTTCGTCGCCTGGATGCACCGCCAAACTTCCCTCCACAGACCAGCCCTCATCCCCAACTCAATCTGGAAGTCCCTCCCCTTCACCAGCGTCAGCATCATGATCCTCTTGTCCACCGCAGTAATAAACAGCATGGAGCTCTACTGCTCCCTCTACTTCCAATCCGTGCAGCACGCATCCCCGCTCTCCGCCTCCCTCCGCCTCCTCCCCAGTCTTCTCGTAGGCACGGCCGTCAACCTCACCATCGGCCTGGTCGTGCACCGCGTCCCCGCGCCCCTAACCGTCCTGCTGTCCTCCGGGCTCTGTGCAGGCGCCCCGCTGCTGATGGCGCTGCTCGACCCCGGCTGGCCGTACTGGTACGCCGAGCTGGGCGCGCAGGTGCTCGCGCCGCTGAGCGCCGACGTGCTGTTCACCGTGGGGCTGATCGTGGTCAGCGACGTGTTCCCGCCGCGGACGCAGGCGCTGGCGGGGGCGGTGTTCAACACGCTGAGCATGCTGGGCATGTCGGTCGGGTTGACGGCCATGAGCGTCATCTCGACGGCGGTCTCCGCGAAGGGGGAGGGGGATGGGGAGGACGGGGCGTTGTTGAGGGGGTATAGGGCTACTTTTTGGGCGTGTTTTGCTTGGATGGTCGCGGCTTGTGTGGTTGGAGCGGTTGGGTTGAGGGGGATTGGGAGGGTGGGTGTTAAGAAGGATTGAGTATACTTTGTGTCTGAGGTCTGTACCTCGCCTTGGGTTATACGGCAAACTTGACATCAGTCTGGGGTGTTCTCTCTAAAGGGAATGCAGACACGACTAGGGGGACGGTTCGAGTCGCATCTCTGGCGGCAGGTCCAAGACAGAATACAGAGGACTATTTGAACTCAGTGCTACTCCGACTCATGATAATCACTGTGTCAACCGTAATGCCATCTTGATCGTAGTCTTGAGATTAATAGGCGGGTACGATGCCCCTTGCCTTCGTTTGCCATCACGGTGTGAAGACTGGGGGTCACGATACTTAGTTCTAGAGGTCCTGACTCGAATGGTCATGATGGAACCACCCTCAGTTCCCTTCTAGAAGCTGGTTGAATTCTCAAATCAAGCCCGGCTAATGCAGTCTCACGATGACGGGTTTTCTCGTCCGATGTGGCGATTGGACGGATCAGCAGCTTCCCCAGGTTTGATCTGCACGGTAACTGGAGAAGGAAAGCTTCCAGAACATCCAGGGCACGCAGAACGAGCAAGGCCAGTTTATCCGCCGCACCGTCTGAGACGGCGGCAATCCACAGGCTATATGGCGAGAAGGCTTTCCAGGTATCCGGATTGAGAGAGTGACAATTCTTGAGAGACTGTATTGCTATATATCCGCCGTCTGCTCGTCAAATTCCGTCCTGTCGTAAGACTTATGTACCTCTGTCATATCATCTCCTCTTGTCTGTTACAAAGTGGTATCTAAAAACCCCCCATCACGAAAAGAAAACCACCCTTCACCCCCCACTCTTCTCCCTAATCAGTCAGTATCAAAGAAACTCCCCGACGTCCTCTTCAACATATCCAAATCCACCAGCCTCATAACCCTCCCATCCAGCCTCCTCACCCCCTCGTCCCAGAACCACCACACCGCCGCCGTCCCACCCGCCAGCACCACCTGCGCCGTCCCGACCCCGATGCAGGTATCCCTCAGCCCTTCCCAGTCCCACACCGCGTTCGGCATGGCGATGACAAACACCCCCGCCGCCAGGGCGCGCCACACCGCTACCCCGGCATCCATGTGCGCCGTGTTGCGCAGCGCGACGCCCAGGTCGGACGAGGTGAAGGCCGTGCTGCGGCGGATGAGCGGGCGGGAGGCCGAGTCGATTACGTGAAGGCCGGCGGCGACGAGGCCGAGGAGGAGGGAGAGCAGGGGGAGGGAGACGCGGGCGCCGAGGTAGTTTAGCGCGTAGACTGTTGTTGTGCCGGGGTCCGAGGGGGGGAGGGAGGTCATGCAGGAGGAGAGGTGCAGGCCGAAGGCCAGGAGGCCGACGAAGGACAGTAAGGAGCCCACGGTGGTGGCCAGGGTGTTTGAGCGGGTCGCGGTGAAGGTGAGGTGCCACTTCGGCCAGAGGGCGAAGAGCGCCGTGACGGCCGTGGCGAGGATGAAGGGGCCTGCCGTCAGGGCGCCGAGGGAGGCGGTGGAGAGGTTGAAGGGCATGGGGGAGAAGAGCAGGGAGAGGGACGAGGAGAGGCCCCAGAGGGTGGCGTGCGGCAGGACGGTGGCGAGGAAGAGGAGGATGGTTGTGGGCGCGATGAAGGCGCGGGGCACCTGCAGGAGGACGGTAAGATCGCGGCGCTCGGCGGAGTAGGCCAGTGGCTTCAGCTTGGCGGCGTAGTCCTTGAACGCCTCGAGGGAGGTGCGCGGCGCGAGGGGCAGGGACTTGACGTAGCTGGCGCCCGTGGCGGGGGTCTGGGCCATGTTGTAGGCGCGATCGAAGGCCGTCTCAGGCGCGCCGAGAGCCATGAGCGGGACAGCGACGACGAAGAAGCTGCTGAGGATGGCGAACTGCAGGCCGAAGCCGGTGCCGGTCTGGGAGGCCAGGCCGCCGAGGAGGGGCGGTCCCCAGGTTGTCGCGACCTGGACGATGGAGTAGATGGCCACGCGGCGACAGCGCTCGTGCTCGAAGTAGGTGTCGTGGATGGAGCCCATGACCAGCGTGTCGAAGGCGCCCCAGCCGAGACCCTGGAACACTCTGGCTGCCATGCACTGGCCGTAGCTGCTCGCCACATTGGTGTTCCAGGCTGCGCCGATAAAAATCAGGAGAAGGGACGCAAGGTACAGTGGCCGTTTGCCCCATATCCTTGAAGCTATCAGGGCCGCGAAACCGGTCGCGGCCGATAGTATGAGCGGCACGCCGGTAAGCGCCGCCGCCGCCGTGTACGATACGTCGTAACCTTCGGCCAGGAGGTGGTTCACGCTCACGAACACCGTCTTCATTACTCCCGACATCGACACCATTAACAGCAGCGCACCCAAGTTCAACTCCTTTCTCCATTGCGGCCAGTTCTGCCCTTGTTAGCCATGCCAGAAATGTAGAGCGACGTCACCAGTGAGCTTACAAGAGGATCATCCGGGTCATCGCTGGGCTGTGGGCTTAGCTCAACCATGCTGAACTTCCCCTTTCCGTACTTGATTGGCCGCTTGCTCGTCTCTATCGACGACCACGACAGCCGCTTGTTCGACCCGATAATCCTTGCCCGAGCGTCCTCCCCAAAGTGGACTCTGGACGTCTCCGTGTTTGCCGTTCCGGGCCTGGTCGGCGGGTTCATGGCCAGCGGCGCCCGTAATGGTAGCGGCCGGAGCGAAGGTATCTGCGGTGCCGGCCGGCTCGGTGCGTCTGAAGCGCTGCTGGCCGGCCGCGAGGGTGTGTTTAGGTACATGGGTGCCGGCCGCGTTGGCGGCGGTATTGCCATTGCCATCTCCTTGGCTGGTGGTGTCGGCGGTACTGCAAGCGACTTCCCTAGCACTGTAGTGTTTGCCGCCTGTATCTGCTCCTCCCAGACGCTGCTGTCCGGCCTGGCCAGGTCGGCGTATTCTTTCGCTAGACTGCCCTCCATTCTGACGACGTCCGGAAGCAGTCGAGCACTATGGTCTTCGAAATGAACGGCTGTCTCGTACTAGCGAGAGTTACACCCAGGTGTAGTAGAGAGCGATTGGAACGTCTTTCTGTCCGTCTTCGCTGTCCAGCAGACGAGTGGCAGTCAAGACAATAAGAGCAAAGGAGCTCTGTAAGTGAGTGAATGACCGACGAGAAAGGAATGAAGGACCGGTATAACTGAGCAAGGGAGGGGAGAGACCCTAGACTTATTCAGAACAGACCAGACGGGGCGGAAGACGATCAGATCGAGCACGGACTGGGTTGGCATGTAGAGGGTGCAGGCCCAGCAATGCAGTAACGAGCAAGGAAGCAATATTGCGGTGTACACAGCACAATCACGCTCAGGTCGCGGTGCGTATGCATAAGAGAGGAGGAAAGAAGCAGAAGCAAACACCAGCACAGCCAGTCAACTCGACCGTGGCGCTGAGGGGTGCACAGTGGGATGACCACCGGTGCGCAAGGGCATCATGGCGATCAAGAGCGGTAGCATTCCAGGATCGCAGCCACGAGCTATGCCGGCGGTCTTCCGAGGACTGCCAGAAGGCAAGAAGCGAGGCAGATCGCGGGTGAAGCTTGTAAGGCCAGAACCCCTCGGTCGTCAGGGCATGGACGTTGCTTTGGTGAGGGGAACACCGTCACATCATGCAGCCTGCGCGAGGCAGGGGAGAGCATAACTTTGACAGGGACCGGGACCAGGCAG
This sequence comes from Coniochaeta ligniaria NRRL 30616, assembly GCA_001879275.1. Taxonomy (NCBI): domain Eukaryota; kingdom Fungi; phylum Ascomycota; class Sordariomycetes; order Coniochaetales; family Coniochaetaceae; genus Coniochaeta; species Coniochaeta ligniaria. The sequence continues at coordinate 1,378,815 of KV875098.1, read as the reverse complement.
TTGGTGATTGATGCGCACATCGGTATCCGGGGATCTGGTGCTGCGGGTGGTCCGTGTCTGCGCTGCGCTATGACCAGAGAGCGCGGATCAAGTTGGCGGCTGAAACGATTCGGGGAGTTTGTGTGACGGTTGGGCCGTCTCGCCACGGTACCAGATGGCGCATCATGAGCACACTGGAACTGATGTCACGGCAGCTCTTGAGAGAGTGTGCGGGACCAAGTGATGTTCTAAACAAAGGAGAGGCTGTCCGGTGGTTGCTGTGAGCTGGTTGATGTCTGGGAATCACGGCCATACCCACGGTACACGTAGCCATTACCGGTGAGAGAACTCGAGAATACAGAAACAATCCAACTTTGGGTTGATCCAAGAGGGATTGAACCTCAAATTGAAGATGTTGGTCGAAAGGCGGGACGAGAGCGACGAGATCTAAATTCAGAAAGCGGGTCGCAACGGACCTAGACTTCGGAAGAAAACGAGACGGTTTCGTGAAAGAATGTGATGAGTTTCGACGTCGCAGGTTCTAATTATGTCCGCATCACCCGCTACAGTTGAGGCTGCGTGTCAGGACCTGATCGGACAATAAATCGGTCTGACAAACGTGTGACGCTCTCCCTTGCCTGTTCTGGGCTTTCGAACGGCAACAGTTTGCACCTATTCTTGGTTTGATGGTGCATCTTGTTGTATAACATTCTGTCTAACTCGAATACAGTCAGGCAGAGCCACCATCTATGTCCCACCATTGGCCGTGACGTTCGCCTTCTTCTCCCTCTCCTCCAGTCCCTCGCGCACCGGCGGCAGTATATACCGCCCGTAATCGATGGCGTCGTTGAGGTTATCGTAGCCACGGATGGAAATGAGCTCGGCCCCGAGGTCCACATAGTCCAGGATCGAGTCGGCGAGGGTCCGCGGAGAGCCGACCAGGGCCGTCGAGGCACCCCGGGCATTCGTGGCCGTGACGGTGGGATACCACAGCGCGCGATCATGCACGTCGCCACGAGACGCGATCTCCAGCAGCCGCTGCGAGCCCACGTTCTGTGGCGTGGAAGTCTGCGGAGCTATGTTGGCTGCCGCCGGGGCTGTTCCTGCTGCATTGGCCTTCAAGCTGTCCAGTATGCGGTGCGCCTTCGCCCAGGCGAGGTCGTCCGTCTCGGCGACAATGGGCCGGAAGGTGACCCATATCCGCGGCCGGTCCGACTCGGCACGTCCGGCGTCCTTGGCCGCCTGGTAGATGCGGTCGATCTGTTCCTTGGTCTCCTTGAGCGGCTCGCCCCAGAGGCCGAAGATGTCGGCCAGGGCGCCGCCGACGCGGTAGGCGTCGTCCGACGAGCCGCCGACCGAGACCGGGATGCTCTTGCCGTTGACCGGGCGGACCTGGTTGGTGAACTGCTTGAACTGGTAGAACTTGCCGTCCCAGTCGAAGGGCTCCGGCGACTCCCAGGCGCGGCGCAGGATACGGATGTACTCCTCCAGCCGGGCGTAGCGCTGGTCCTTGGGGAGGAAGTCGCCCTCCTTGGCCTGCTCGGCGTCGCTGCCGCCGGCGATGAAGTGCACGACGGCGCGGCCCTTGCTCAGCTGGTCGAGCGTCGCCAGGGCCTTGGCGGCCACCGTCGGGGGCAGCGTATTTGGCCGCAGGGCGATGATGACCTTGAGGTTCTTGGTCGCGGCGGCGATGGTGGCTCCTATAGTGAAGGGGTCGTACGACGAGGATCCGTAGGGGACGAGTGTGTAGTTGAAGGCATAGTCGTCTAGTGTTTTCGCATAGCGCACCAGGTACTCGGGATCTACGCCGGCGTCCGGGATCGGCTTGATCTCGGTGGACGGGTTGGGGAAGGTCACGCTGATGAACTCGGTTGGCATTATCGCGAAATGATGTGCCTGGGACACTGTTCCTGTTTATGGGGGTAGGCACTACCTGGTAGTTGGGATTCTCGTCAACAGAGAATCTCAACGCCTAACGACGCGATACCGACATATTTGTACCCCAGAGGGACACGCGCCCAAAGATCCGGGTTCGGTCCATGGGAGCATGCGAGAGCACGAGAGGGGAGAACATGCTCATCACGACAGCTGTGGAAGAATCACGCAAGAGGGGTCGAGTGTTGAGTTGCGAAGTCGAGGTTGATAAGCATTCGCCTTTAGTAATCAATTTCAGGACACTACAGAGAATAGCTAACCCAAAACAGGCCTTGTTCGTACGATATCCAGCGTATTAGTGCAGTTCGTACCAACGACAATGAATTGCATCATTTCCTGGATCCCTCGAAGTTCTGCATAAGACGCTCCAACCCAAACCGCTGGATCCAAGGTAGATAAGGTAGTAAAAGCTCCCTTGACCGTTGTAGAGCTAGGGCAAGAGAATATTTGATGCTACGTAGTCTTGGTCATTGGAATAAAAGGTTGGTGGGCATACCTGGTTGACCTGCCTCGAATCTATCGATTGACATTGCTTGCAAGCCAAGGCCTAGATCTGCCATTGTCGAACAACTTTCAACTCCTTTCTTTCTGGTCGTCGATTATGTTTCCTGGCTCAAGAGAGAGACCGATTTATCCGCTCCTTTGGTTTCGACGATTGTGCGATCACTATCATCACACTCATGCACCGGGCGAAGCCAAGCAACGATAGAACAACCGAGTCACCAAGAACAAATATGCGAGCGTTGGAAACAAAAATAGCAACCTTATCCAACATCCATCCAAACTTAATGCTCTGTTTCTATCACACGCAGCAAACCCGGCAGCGGGAACGCATCTGTTCCAGGAACCCCCTGGACCCTGGAAGGCGATCATACACCCGTCGTACACTCATGTCCCGGAAGGCGGAAGCCGATCGAGACTGACACACGGCGCATGAAGGAGCAACAGAGCAAGCGTCGAGGATTTCGAAGAAATGACGTAGATTCAGCACATCCCCCCAGACGCCGTGAGGAGCAAATATTACGCCTCTGGCCTGGTGTGTTGTATGTCGGTAACGTAAAGCATGTACGGTTCATGCTTTCCGCGCATTTGCAACCCCCATCTATGTCCAAAACAACCCCAATCCAGGTATACCCGTAGCATCAACGTCTATATGCGTCTAACACCCCCAAATCACGTCCTGCCCCTCCCATGGCTCGACCGCGTCCGTATCTTCGTCAACAAATGCCCCTTGCCGCCCGCAAGCGGCAGCGTCATGTATCCAAACGGTGTGCGCCCCGAGAGCCAATCTAATCGGGTGTGTGTTCAGACTGTAAGCGTCCAGCCAGGCCTCATAGACAACCGGCGCTGCGTGTTTGCGAACAGGAGTGTCTGGAAGGGTATCGTCACCGATCCGCGCCCGTCAATGAAGAACCCTAGATCGCCCGCCCCGAGTAAGGGGGCAAACAGTGAGCTCGTGGTCTTTTTTTTTTTCTTGAACTCGATCCCGTTTCATCGCCCCTGTCTCTTCTCTTGAGGGATGCGGTGGATAGTACAAAGTGGGGGCCTCTCATCCATCTGTCACGATACAGGAAATCATTCTTCCGACCTGGTAGTTCCAGTGTCAAAAATAGAGTCCTGGCCATTTTTGCCAGTTTGGCTTTCTTCGGATCACCAGTGTAGATCAACGAAACAGTTTCCGCCTCGAGCAACTATGCCGGGGGATCACAAGCCATAATCATCAAGATCCTCACAGGTTTCGTTTGGGAACAGGAAAAGGCTTAATGGTGCTCGGCGGTGCTTGAGGAAGCTCAGGGCTTGGGGACCGTCTGCTCGCAAAAGTCAAACGGGGGGATATGAGCGTGTGTGTGCGCAAGAGGGTAGATAAGAGTCCGCCTCAAAAAGAAGCAATGATAATAGCGTTACCTTGATTGGTCAACTCCTCCGTCTCCGATTTCTCCAGCTTGACCAGCAGCCTGCTGGTCCGCACGAGCAGCTCCGAGAACTCGAGGCGGTACGACACCGGGAAGTCCTCGTCGGACATGACAAAGACGGCCGCCTGCCGCGGCAGGGCCCTGCGCTCGACGAGGCCGAACCGGATGCCGACGTCCTGCCGCGCGTCCGCCCACAGGATGGGCGGCGCCGCTTCTTCCTCGGCCTTCTCGCTACTACCCTCCGCCCGCTTCGCCAGCCACTCTCGCCAGGTGCGTATCAGCCCCTCCTGCACGTTGACGTGGCTGAGGAACAGACCCTTGCGGGGACCGCGCTTGACGATGTTGACGACGGTGCAGAGCTGGGCGAAGGGCTCGCTCTCGTCCAGGTGGATCGTGTCGGATGCTGTCTCTGGCACGGAATCGCCGCCGCTCTGCCTTACGGGTCTGAAGTGCGAGTATAGCTGGTTCAGCTCGGACAGACTCCTCACATCGGTCTCTGGCACAGATAAAACATCTGTTCCAACGTATTGGCAGTAGGAGGGCTCCGAGAACAGCCGCTGGGCGGGAGTAAAGCACTCCAGTTGTAGCTCATGGTCTGGTAGCGAAGCGGCGTGGACGAGACGGTCATGGAGCAGGGCTACGGCGGCAGAGTACAGACGGCGGTTGAGCGTCGTGATAGATAGCAGTTCGGAGGTGGAGAGGTAGGGGAGAATGGAGAGGAGGATCTGAGTAGGAGGTTAGGACACCGTCGATGAGTATAGGCGAAGCGCAATGGGAGTCATACCTCGTTTGGCAACGAGTCAATCGTTAGAGGGGCCAACATGGTGTTCTAGGGGAAGTCCAAAGAGTACAGAGCGGATTGGGTACCAATGAGGACAGTAGCTCTCCTACTTGTCGACGACGGTTGACCAAGTACGAAGGACGAGCGAGACGGAGGAGGCGGTGCCCATGGTATATATGCAAAGTCCAGGCCCAATCAGACAGTGTAGCTAGGATTATGTTGACCGAGATAGCTGCGAGCACACCCGCGTGTAAGGTACCAGCCCAGTAAGGCCGAATAGTCAGGAGACGCGCCCAGTCCGATGGAGCACACCGTATCAACCGCGGCGGCCGGTAATAGGTCGCATTTCGTGCTGACGGATGAGCGCCCTCGTCTGTACGATTCACCTTTTCGGGACAGTCGAACGGTTGTGGAGCTTCAGATCGACAAGGTTCTCGCAGTCGAGACAAGCCCTGAGATTGAGAGATGTTGGAATAGCTGGAATACCTGTACGGAGATTCCGTGGAGTGTTGAGCTGAAGGATGTCCTGATGGTTGCATCACCAAGTGACATGGCAGTATGGTAATCACTAGGCCCGATAAGGCCCCACGGAAAATGCCCCCACCATGAGTCGATCTCGGAGAGGGAGAGTACGACTTTCGTCAACTTCACATGATCTTTAAAGGTATTAAGACATTTTAACAAAGGAATACCTTTTCCTGTTTCTAATTTCTGTTTCATTTATACTCTAGGTACCTAGGTACCTACTAGATGGTAGTTACCTAGACCATATTCTACTGGAGAGTCTCTTACTAAATATCTAATCAGCCACTGACGAATACGCTCTTGCAGCGTCTTGGCTCAGGAGGTGCTGGCCTGACGTAAGCGCGCCCGTGGCTGCCATATCCAACGTAACTCGTCTCTTCCCGCTCCTGACAACCCCCATCAGAAGTAACTCTGGTCGATCACTTTGGGGCCCGGGATGGTGTACGATTTGAAGTTCTGGCTGTGGATATCGACCTTGAGACCCGGGTCGTTGGCATTGTACGCCCCAGGAAGCTTCACGCCGGCAGGGAGCTGCGAGCCACTTGACTTGACCTTGACTTGCTGTATGAGTAGAGTCGTCAGCCCAATTCTCTCTATATGTTATTCCAGGCACTGAGCACTCACAAAGCATGACATGTACAGCTGGGCTCCATTCGCCTGCGCTGCCGCATGGAGAGCAATGGCCTCGGCCCGGATAAGGTAGTCCCCCGCCGGGATCTTGCTCGGGACGGTGAAGTGATACCTCCCGCAATCCTTGTTGAGGAGGTCGGTTCCCCAGGTCTTGTTGGAAGCGTCGTAGCCGAACTCGCTGACTTTGAACCACGCGTCCGAGCCGTCTGATTTGGTTGCGTCCGCCACTTTACTCATGTATACCATGACGGGACCGTAGTGCTGACCTCCTATCGATTCCGTCTTGCAGGTCCGGTCGTGCGGCTGCTGGTGCATCTCGACTGCCGCCGCTTGGCCGGCTGTGTTGATCTGTTAGCGGTCGTATTACTGATACGAGACGTCGCGCATACCAGTAACTTCGCAGACTCCGGCTACGCCTTTGGTACCTCCGACGTTGCAGACCATGTCCTTTCCCATAACATTGGTGACAGGACTGTTGCTTGCCTGGGCCGGCGGTTAGCGGTTAGGGACACGAAATATGCTCGCCAGGTTGGCGGCCCACTTACGGGTAGCCTGATGCATTTCTGGTCATCGTCGACATTGTTTACCCATAGCTCCTGGAAGGTTGCATGTGCAGCTACCGATGTCACGGCGCCCAGGAAGGCAAAGGCGATGCCAGTCTTCATCTTGATAAGTTCCTGCTAGAATGAGACTTTCTGGGATAGTTCTTCAACGATGGACGCAATGTAAGGTCAGGATCTGCATCTGATATGCTGGTGGTCGATGGTCAACAAGATATAGTTCTGCGTTAGATGCTTGACGCGGGTCAGGTTGCGATATTTCTTGTGGCAAGGTCCATGCTTCATCTACCTGAAGTCTTGGCTTTCGACGTGAATGGTCTTCCCCGAGCTTTCGAGATTGATCCTGCCGGCAACTGGACGGCTAGACAGTGATTTTCGTGGTATCCGGGGTGCAGCTTGACCATAGGATATCCACAGGTAGATACTACCGTCATGTTATATCGGTCCGTAATATGGACCGCAAAGCTCCGGAGCCAGGCGCATTTAGCCATAGCGATTGAGGTAGAGTCCTCACACTCATGTGCTCCATAGCACTCTGTTCGCCATCTATGCCGTGCATGCTCTTAGTGGATGGAACGGCAGATGGCGAGGGATGCATGAATCCAACGGCCTGATCTGGTAGCTGTGGCGCTCGTCTTCACCTGTTGGGGCTCAACGGACCGGACCGGTGTTCGAAATGGTGGTCGGTTAGCTTGGAAGGAGACTGTGACAGTATGAACTGTCATACACGCCACGATGTGTTGTTTTCTGCGTTCTTCCGAGATCAAGACAAACTTTTGTCATAGCTCCTGAATTGTCATCGGCTAATATGCAGATACACGCCGCTGTTCCACCCAGACACATGTCATCGCCCGCTTTCCTGCCGGTCCGGGCGCGCGCAGCCCATCTTCTGTGTCCGCTTGGCTGAGGGTGCACCTGGTGGCAGCCTGTGCAGCAGACGATGCCGAGCTCAGAGAGTCATCGCCATCTTCAGATGAGGTACCCTGTAGAAACATATCACAGAGAGAGGGAAATCGAATCGGGGCACATTTGCAGCAAGTGCAAGTTCAGATAGCACCTTCTCACACTTGAGCCCGGGAAGCATAAAAGTGACGGGCGTAAGGGCTAGAAGGTAAGACTGGAGATCTGCTGAGGCTCACGATGTGAAGGAAGTTGCGGAGCAGGAAAGAGCAAAAGGCTGAAGAACCCCACAGGGCCTTCGTTGCCAAGCAATGGGTCGGCGGACAAAGCAAATGACGACCCCTGGCTCATGCAAGACAGGGGTAGCCACGCGCTATGTGGGTAAGTCTTTCTTGGGGAAGCAACCGATGTCAATGTTTGCCTTGCGCACCGTAATCAGCAACGCCGGGCGCGATTCAGGCGATTCAGTCACGTTGAGACCTGCTCTGACTCCACTTCACCTCTTGTTTGTCTTGCAAACGATCGATTTCCAGTGTTGCCAGACTTCGCATAAAGAGCCGTCGTAACGCTTCTCCAATTCCCGATCCAGTTTTCCTCCCAGTTCAACGCTTTCCAGAGTCAAGATACACAGATCAAGACAACATGTCACCGGGCGCAACCACCAATGGCGAGGCCGCTGTGCCAGAGAGTCAAGATATCGGTATCGTCGAGACTCCCAAGGTCAGCGAGCCATGGACCGTGGAGAAGGTGCTTGATACGATCCGTACCGGCAAGCCTGCTGAGGGATCCAGCTCTCCAGTACCATACTTCCATATGCTCGAGCGGCTGAAGACGACAAAGCGCGAGGGATGGCGCAGGTTTGGCATAAATCGGTTCGTCGCCCTACTGAACTGTTGATTTTCTCTTCTTCCAATACCTGTGCTAACACGAGGTGCGACAACCAGGGGCGAGTCCATTGCCGATCACATGTACCGGATGTCGCTGATGTCGATGCTCGCGCCCCCGTCTCTTGCCTCTCGACTCGACCTGCACAAGTGCATGAAGATGTGTCTGATCCACGACATGGCCGAATCATTAGTCGGAGACATCACCCCTGTCGATGGAGTCGCTAAGCCAGAGAAGAGCCGGCGCGAGGCCACGACAATGGACTACATCACCAAGTCGCTTCTGGGCAACATCTATGGTGGGAAGTCGACCGCTGGCGAGGATATCCGAGCCATCTGGCAGGAATACGAGGACTCGGAGACGCTCGAGAGTATCTATGTGCACGACATCGACAAGGTGGAGCTATTACTTCAGATGGTTGAGTACGAAGGCCGTGGACAGCAACAAGGAGGAGCCCAAGACAAGAAGCTCGACCTTGGCGAATTCGCGTATGTCGCGACCAAGATCGTGCTACCTGAGACCAAGGAGTGGGCTGCCAAACTTCTCGAGGAGAGAGAAGAGCTCTGGGGAAGGCAGCAACACATCCATGGCGAGGAGGGCAGCAAGGGTGGCGTGCAGGCGGAGCATACTCAAGCGCAGGACACATACTACTCGAAGGAGTGAAGATTCCACCATTCTCAGCGACGGTCACTTTCTAGACATACACCACACGGTGACTGCCAGCCTTTTCTGAGGCTTTCATATGGTTAGGAGACACAGGCTACAACTCGGAGGGACACATCAGTGCACGGGTCAGGGCGTTAATCGGGAACGGATATCTCACGATACCATGACTGTACGAACATAGCTAGTCTGCCAGGGGTAAGTTGCCTCTAGCTAGAGTCACATGAATTCTAGAGCATGTGTTAGAGAACGTGCCGTTGGAGATACGTATTGGACGCTGAAGAAATAGACTGGTCTAGCCACCCCCGCCGTTGACGATAACCCCACCATACCGAGTTGTTCACCCAGCAACGCTCATTTCGACATTTGGGATCAACAAGGAATGTGGTTTTAGTGGTTCAAGGGTCCCTCAACTTTTTCTCGAAGACATCAGGGGGCTTCCACGTGGAGCATTCCATTCACCATTTTTTCTTGACCGATCACTTCACTCGTGGGTGCAAGGCCTTCGCATAACTGACTCCTACGTCACCGTATCTCAGTTTAGGAATTCGTGCCGTTCCCCGCGATCGTGTTTCTGGTTGTCGCCTCCCAAACCGCGTCAGCCACGTTGCCAGTGGCTGTCAAACATTGATCAGCCTGAGGTGGCTTTGCGACAACAGAAACACCGAGCATCGTCTTATTCGACCTACTATGGTAGACGGTTTTCCACGACCACACGTCGCACCACCGAAGAAACAACATTCATCTTGTCGATAGCTGCTTGCAACGGATCCTTGCAGCCGACCTGGAGCTACCCCAACTGCTGGATGCTGTCACGAGCCACATTACCCGAACCTTAGACCTCTAATTGCATAATCGCACTCCATCATCCATACGACTACACCGCAAGCCGTCCGGTTGCCGGTGGAGAAGAACTTGGCAATTCCACCGCAGGAGGAAGAAAGCCAGAGTCCGGAAGTCGATCGAGAACAATGAGTGGCTAGCTGCGAAGCGTATACCTAAGGTACATTGCCGTCCGAGCAGGTTTCGCGATTGAGTCCGGAGGAAGCGGCCACTCACGAGCACAAAGCAGAGGCACGACGACACTGTCATTATCATTACCATCCAAGATGGCGTTTGCCACCGAATTCCACATGCCCGGAGCCTATCATATCGACCATGCTACACCGTCGAGTCAGCCTCTCAGCGCAACCATGTTCCGACCTCCCATGTCGCCCTCTGCATCGAGCTCCGTCTACAACCTCGCCAAGTCGACTGGAAGCCTCTATTCAGATGTCTCCATGGCAAATACGCCGGGTGTCGGTGCAAAACGGAAGAGAACCAGAGCCGAAGTAAGCAGGGGAACAACGCCGAATGCCGACTGGAACATGAACATGGACGGCGCAGGTGACGCTCGAGACGGGGAACAGCCGAGCGCGGATGTGACCGAGAGAAGATATACCCTGGCAGGCCAGATCGATACCCCAACCGGCCCGCCACTGAGGGCAGAGAATGGGATACTGGAGGATAGCGTGTACTCGGACATCGACTATCGAAGAGCACTAGGATCGAAGAGACAACATGATGAGTTGGAGTCGCCGTCATTACAGCTCTCTGGCCTCCGCCTCGAAACACCAGCGCCGGTAACACCACATCCGGCTGGCTGGAGCACGCTCGCACTCTCCACAATAGGTGGCGTCGTGGGCAAGGTCTGGGAGTTCTGCAAGACGGGCGGGTTCCGCGGCTTTCAGGCAGGGGGAGGCGAGCGATACGGGCTGGACGGCATATCTACTCCAACTAAGGGCGGTAGCAGTCAGAATGGTCGGCCGTGGTGCAATGAGCATGACATACCCACACTCGAACCGGACGACATACCACCGACGCCGCTGAACGAGCATAATGTGCCCGGCGGCTTCCCACAGTCCGAGTACGTGTCGCTCCACGAGCTTAGCACTCCCGACAGCACACCACGCCCGGCTGTCAAGCGGAGACAGACCAGCGCAACGAACGGCGAAGAGCTCCGACGGAACTGGGTCATAGTAGACGAGCCGTCTCCATCAGCTCCGGCAGTATCACATCAACCGCAGCCCACCCGTCCGGCCAGCGCCGCATCCTTCACAAAGACAAGAATATCTACCACCTCAGTCCGTCCCGGAATAACCCGCTCCGGACACCACCAACCGCGCTACTCAACACCCACCACATCATCCAGCTCCCGCCGCATAAGCGTACCCGTCTCACGCCTCGGCGCCACCCCGTCAGCCGCCTCACGGCCGCGCACCTCCCTCCGCATATCCCACGCCGGATCACCCGCCCTCTCGGGCCGAGAACCCGCCAGCTACGCCGCACCGCGATCACCAGCCTCCTCCTCGTTCCAGCAGCATAACCCCTGCTCGCCAAGCCGCATCCCCCTCCCCACCAACCCAGCCGGCGGTTCAGCACCCAACCCCTTTGCCATACCGGGCACCACAACAACCACAACAGCCTCCCGCCCCTCAAGCAGACAAAGCCTACTACCCCGCTGCGCCTCGCCGGCGCCTCTCAAGGGCCACAAGCGAAACGTCAGCAACACATCGGCAAGGATAAAACCCGCCGTGGAGGGCATCCAGGACAGCCCGCGCCTGAGCGCCGAGGCGAAGCAGCTAGCCGCCAAGAAGATGGCTGCCGAGCGGGACGCGGACGCTAAGATGGAGGCGTTCAACCGGCGGCTCATGGATATGATACGCCAAGGGAAGGAGGCACTGGGGACGACGGTCGAGGTGGAGATGGAGTTTGGCGCTCCTACCGCGGGCTGGGAGGATGACGATTAGTCTGAGTGCTTAGCGGCTTGCTCTAAGGGGTTGTGAGTTGGAGGACGTGAGAGGGCCCGTTGTTGGAGTTCTTTGTGCGGCACTGGTCTTCTATACTTATTTGGGAGGTTCGTTCTATTTTTGTTTGGGAACCTGCGAGTGATACCCAAACGTTCTTTAGCTGCATCGGCTGGTCTAGGCGCATATGTCGGGACTGGTCTGTTCTAGACTGTATCTGGATTCTAGTATTGTTTTTAATGAAAGCTCGACGCTGACGTCGGAAAATATTCTCTCAGCTTGCCGTGTCGTCCAGACACTATAACAGCTCATCTTGCCTCCAGGAACATCACTCAACAAGTCGCTGCTTGCCCAAGGTCGAGCTATACATCCAACCGCGATCCCTCGGCATGACCGTCTCACCATCAACTCCCACGCTGTTAGAAAGTCGTCTATGCCACGAGATTGTCTCCTCTATAGTCTATATGCCATCTCTATCACAAAGCCGGTCAAAACACAGCCTACCACCCAGCCAATGCTACCAAACGCCGCAAGTCCCTCATTTCCTGCCAGTCGCAGCATCCTTAACGCTCAGCTTCCCAGAGGCAATATCCTTCACTGTAGCCAGAATCTCGCTAAAGTCCTCAAAAGTAGTAAACTTCACATTCTCCCTCTCGCACCACGTCACTAGATCTGCACCCCTCCTAGTTAGCATTCCTCCCTCACCACATCAACCTCAGAAGAAGAAAAACTCACCTCTCCCCGCCTTAGCAAACAACAAATCCGTCTCCTTCGCCGCACTAAGATCACTAACGCCATCGCCCGCATAAAGCAGGATCGGCCTCTCCCCCTCGGGCAGCTGGGCGTACGGCCTGATCTCGCGGCTCTTGTCGTGCCCGAACACGCTCTCGTCGTGGAACTCGATGCGCCACCCGCCCTCCTCATCAATACTCGTCTTCCCCTCGCGCACGGCCACGTCGTTGCTCACGATCTGGATGGTCTCGGTCTCCTCGTCGCCCAGCCAGCCGCGCAGCATGCCCTTGATGATGGGCCGCATGCCCCCACTGAGAATCACGATGGGCACGTTGTTGTCCTTGCACCAGTGGAAGAAGTCCTTGAAGGCCGGGTCCAGGGTGATGTTTTTTCCGAGCAGGGAGATGCACTCCGAGAAGGGGAGGGTGACGCTGTCCATCATCTCTTGGAAGGCGTCGCGGAAGTGGCGCGTGCCCTTGAGCACGGCGTCGTTGCCGGCCTGGCGCCGCTCCGGGCCGTAGCCGACGTTGTCCGTCATGTGGTCGTTGCTGTCCTGCTGCGTGATGGTGCCGTCGTAGTCGGTGAAGAAGATGATTTTGGGGTTGGTGGCCAGGGCCGGGAGGGTGGTGGTTGAGGAGCCCATTTTGAGTGAGGTGTTTGAGTTGGGGGGGCGGTATGTAAGGACTGTGACGTGTGTGATGGTGGTGTTTGTGTGTGAGATTGGAGATGTGAGAATGGTGAAGTCGAGTCGAGGTTGAGATATAAGTATCCAGCAGGGAGATGACAGGGGTTACTAGGCGGATTTAGCTCTCCGGGACCCTCTCTTGTGAAGTGTCTTACTCTTGACCTTGAAGTTGGCGATGAAAAATACCCGCCAAGGAGAAAAGTTGGGGAAGGAAGATCCCCCCCGCCTGGCTGTGAATAGGATCTGCATTGATATTTTCACTTCTCCTTTTGCTATCTGTTCTACCTTTACTGTGTATCTTCAAACCACGCTTTCAACCGTGACTTTCTAACCGGTGCCTTGGGGACGACTACTTCCAAAAGGCCAAGGTACCCTTTGAAATGACGTTGATTTCGAGGCGCCACCAGTCGTGGCGAAACCGTCAAAACCTTTAGCTGTGCTTCGAGACTTCCATGACTAAGGCACCCTTTTACCTTCAGTGTGCCGACAGCGGAGCAAGAAAGGGGACGCACGGCTTCTAACAGAAACGCATATAAATAGTGTGGAGATGTGTTAGCAGCGCTTTTGACTACCTGCCTTGATCCACTCACCTTTCCTTCTTATCACGTTGGTCGTGACCAGCTTTGCCGTTTGCTAGTTATAGAACTAGAACATATCTCCGTGACATCAAATAGCCCAACATTATGGGTTATATCCCGACAGAAGCCCTCGTCGAGGGCACTGATATCGCAACCGCGTGGGAAGGCTATAGACTTCGTTCAGTCACCGCAAGCTTCGTGCTCCCTCGCAAACAGAATCTCGTTCTACGCCGTGAACGCCGCAAGGAGGGTATCATCGATACCAAGCCAGTCTGAAGGAAGGAAGGATGGCGGTGATGGGACTCGGGCGCGGTTCCCGAACAGACCGACTATCGTGCCGAGCGTGCCGACGAGATCCACGATAATGTGTCTCTAGGGCTGGAGATGTGCACATAGCGCAACTTCCACGTCAGATCCTCCGGGCAAAGTCTGCCAAGTTTCAAGTGAGGAGGCGGCCGACTGATCGGGCGCGGTCGACCTCGGCGTGGACCGTGGCGATAGTTATCCTTCCAGCCCGAGTAGAACCGTCCGGATGCCGGACCCGGCAGGTAATTCGAACCCGAGCGAGATGCCGGCCGCTGGCGTCATCTCCCTCAGTCCATCCCAAAGAAACATCCGGACTTTCTTGTTGACCCAAAGCGGAAGTCGACCGGGGTCAGGGGAGTTGTTGACCAGACGCCCGGTAGCCAGTATCCCAGGAGTGCGATGCTGTCGAATGGTCAATCGCGAGCAGACCATGTCGCAGGTCGTGATCACGGCCAGGATCTAATTTTGGTGCCGGCCAGTTATTCGATGCATTCGCCCATGCGGTATTCGAATATACTCCTTTCGATGAGCTACTTCCCAGCCAGAGCTGACGATGGATGACGATCCTGCTTGACATTCCCGCACCGCAAAAACATATTCTGCTTGACTGAAGATCAGCAAGGTTATCCCGCCGTCACGGCGAGCATGCGAGCGTCTGACTATGGGTCTCTCCCTTCTGTCATGGTTTGAGGACAGGGTCAAAGATGAGAATCTCTACCTGCTTCTATTTCGCAGGCGGTATGGGGCCAAACACCAAAGAGGTCGCGCGGAAAGGACAGAGCTGATCTCGGGCACCAGGCTTCTCGCAGAAGCAGAGAAACTCGTCAGTCTCTCAATTCCACAGACCTACATGGCGGCCGCGGTAGACAAAGGCGAGGAGCAGGTGCTGGAAGGAGATCGTCGCGGTAGCATGCACATTCGTGATAGTATGGGCAAGATCTTGATCCACGAACCACGGTATCTCGGCTTTAAGCTCCCCGGACTCGGCGCTGAAGTGATGAAGGCCGTGCTCCTGGCAAGTTCGTTGTTCTGGGCATTGAAGATGATTGCAATGCAGGGTCTGGGAAATCCGAATTCCCACAGCGGCTGCTTCTTCGTACAGGCACACACAGAGCGGCCTGTTGCCGCCCGTGGGCAGATGCAGAGCAGAGACGGTGAACTCGACCACCTTTCAACACCCCATGAGCAGAGCGAGGGAAACCCAGAACACGTATCAGACCCAGATCGTCGCAGGACTTGTGTCCTGACAGTGCGATGAGGTACTGATCACGGCGCACATGGTTATTGCAAGGAACGCCAATACGTAGAGGGTCCGCTGTGGATGTCTGTACTGGCGGTAGGTTGCGGTTTTCCTGCGGCAGAACGGCTGCACAGTCGTCTAGACCGATGCTGGAAGCCGGAGCAAACTATATCCAAACTTCCAGCTTTTGATCAGGTCTATTCTTTCTGTTTGCCGTACGGGGTCGTTGCTGAGCCGTGTTGCACAGCTTTGCATCAACACTCCCGCGCGGGTCATGACACTCAAAGATGACCGACACAAGTCGTCACGGTAGTCTAGCCATAAGAGTTGAAATGACGAAACACCGCGCAGATTATGCGACTGACCTGACATGAGAGGTTGCTGCGCTCAAGTGTTGGCATTTCAAGGCAAGGAGAATGGAGAGGGTCAACGTGCCCTGCATGCGCACCTGAGATACGGGCCAGTTAAGGGTTTGTGGCCATGCAGAGCTTCTTCAAAGGAGAGTCTGATCTCGCGCATCCAGAGACAAACGCTGCGATGGATTCACTTCCTCTTCAGCCACATGGCTTCGGTCAACAGACGACTACACGACTCGCAACTGACCGTGTATCCCGTCAAAGCAATGCGTCGTTAAAATGTCCGGAGTTTTCCTTCGGTGACCATCCCTATTCTTGGCTTTTCTTGCTGCGTCTACATCAACCAGGCCGGTCACGGTACTTTGGTCTGGCGCAAGAATTGTACCGAAGCGGAATCAGGTTACCATGAACACCGCCTTTGACCAATACTCGAGGTAGATCTGCGGCCTATTGCAACTTCCGCTTGGGATGGTTGTCGACGTTTCCGGAGGGCATTGCGAACATACTGTGTACAGCTGCATGATGCATCAACCATCAGGAAGGGTCGAGGATTCAAGCTGGACAGGGGTGACAATTTAAGCTCTTCTGCCAAGCGTTCTCGCTAAGCTTTCCCGAATCGCTACTAGCTCAGCAAGAAGCTTAAACCATCGCCAAGCATCCTTCGTGCATTTCGTGCATTTCACATCGCATCTTTCTGGTCACTCTGGTGATGGACCAGTAGTAGTGTCTCGAGAGATCATGAACTTATTGCATCGAGCGACCGAATTCCTGCTGCTGCGGCCATCTCGCGCGCCACGATGCCAGATCTGAGTGGTGGCCAAGAGAGGCATCTCTCGCGCATGCGGCATGCATGATGAACAGATGAAGGGCAGTTTGGCAGTGAACTTGGGTGAAGGCGCACACCAATCTCCCCCTCATTCAGCTCCGAAAAGTGGTCCGAAGGGCTGAGACTCAATAGTCTCTTCTTCTGGCCATTGTCGCGCTCTACCGAGCCTATCAGGGCACCATGTTCCATCGCCGAGAGCCAACGGGCTGAAAACAGGAATGTCGCTGCGTCGCAACGACCAGTTGGCTGTTAGCAACACCTGCCAACGGCATGTCGCGAGAATGCAATATCCCCAAACTCCACTCCTCGGTCCACGATCAGGGACCCTGATCCAGGGGCCCCAAGCCACTGGCCATCGTCATTCGGTGACCGTAACGGCGGCCGCCAATAGCGCTAGCTAGCAACGGTCTGCTGCCCTGGGGCTCCCTTGATATAAAGAAACAGCCGTACCCCGTCTCTCACGAGCTCTCCTTCGCTTGAAGTTTCCATCACCACACGTTCTCTACTTCGTACACAGCAAACACCTCAACAAGCCAAACCCCCCAACCCCCCAAACCCCCAAAAATGCTCACAACCCCCCTCCTCCTCGCCCTCGCGGCAGCAACCGCCGTGAGCGCAAACTACCACCCCGTCGCCCTAGCCGCCAAGCGCGACCTCATAGCCCGGCAGTCCTCGACCGACGAGACCGCGGCCGCGACATCCTGCCTCTCGGCCGTGCTGTCGATCTACTCCTCCCTCCCCACCCCTCCCCCCGAGATCCTCTCCTGGGAGCAGACCGCGGCCTTCACCGACCCCTGCAGCATCTCCATCCCCGCCTCCATCGCCCCCGCCTTCTCCTCCTACGAGTCCGAGGCCCTGAGCTGGTTCACCGCGCACAGCTCCGAGCTGTTCTCCGCCCTGAGCCAGTGCCCGCAGGAGAGCTCCGCCGTCGGGGGCTCGACGCCCGATATCTGCACGGGGGGTGCCGGTGGGGGCGGTGGCGCCGGGAAGACGACGACTACCGATGCCGCGGGCAATGCTGGGACTACTACCAAGGGGACCGGGACGACCGCTGCTGCGACCGGCAGTGCCGGTACCGCCGGCACCAGCACGGGGGCCGGCGCGGCGGCTTCGACGCACAGCAATGCTGGACCTAGGGAGACGGGCTTTGTGGCTGGGGCTGTTGCCGTTGCTGGGTTGTTGGGGGTTGTTGCTGCTTTGTAAGGGGTGTGGTATGGATAATGTGGTGGAGAGAGGGTTGTGAGGATAGGTCAGGGATTCGGTTTGGATGGAGGAGAGTTTATAAATCAGCTAAGAATGTTTTACTATATTTGATACCGATCAGCGTTGAGTAGTGTTCTTCCAAGGTGGCTTACTCGGGCTGTATTGGCGCCGAAACAACTCACTATCCTGTTCATTACTCACATCCAATTGACGCTATTGTGTACAAAGTGTATCATCCCTTCCTACCCATCCACCTGCCCGCCCCCACAAGCATGGCCTACCAAGGCGTCGGCTCCGGCAGCGCAGCCATAGCCGTCGTGCAAGCCGGCTTCAGCGCGGCCTTGCCCTCGACGCTGGCCGCCTTAACGCAGGGCACACCAATGTCCTCCGTCAGCCCGTCGCACAGCACGACGGGCGCGCCGCACGGGCTGGTGACGTGGAAGTCCTCGAGCGTGATGTTCTCGCACACGGCGTTGGGGCTGCACGTCAGGCGGGCCACGGCGCGGCCGTACTTGCCGGACGTGTAGCCCGTGAAGTTCTGGAAGAGCACGTTGGTGATGTTTACCTGCGACGGGTAGGCGGCGCAGGTTGTCTCGTTGATCTATCTGTTGTCAGACATGGCTCTCCTTCCGTTAGGTCTCGGGTGGCAGGGTAAACTCACGTTGAAGTAGCACGAGTCCAGGAAGGCGGCGTACTCGTTGTTGGCGTTCCAGAAGTTGCGGAAGGTCACGTTGTTGATGTACCCGTAGCCGACGTCCGGGCCGGCCCACGTCTTGAGGCGCGCGCCGTGCTGGCCGTTGAGCAGCCAGACGTTCTCGATGAGCACGTCCTCGATGATGCTCTTCTCCCCCGCGTACTGGCCGATGGAGCCCATGGAGGCGCCGTGCGTGCCGTTGCAGTACATGGTGTCGACGTGCACGCCGCTGGCGTTGGACTTTGGCGAGAAGCAGTCGTCGCCGATGTTGACCCAGGCGCGCTCGACCGTGACGTTCTCGACGTTGAGCGAGTCGAAGAAGTCGGTGTTCTTGGGCAGGGCGGTGGCGTTGTTGGACTCGGCCGTGCAGGCCACGTCGCGGAAGGCGATGTCCTTGGAGGTGACGATGAAGGTGGTCCAGCAGGGGGAATCCTTTAGGTGGATGCCCTCGATGTCGAGGCCGGTCGCGTTCTCGGCGTAGAAGAGCACAGGGCGCAGGTAGGCGTTGGTCGGGTCCAGGATCTCGAGGCCCGCGAACTCGTTCCACCAGCGCTGGCCGTTGCCGTCGAGCACGCCGGTGCCGTGGATCTTGATGTCCTTGCCTCCCCATTTCCAGAACATGATGCTGTTCTGGAAGGGGTGGCGGTAGGCGTTTGCCTGCCAGTAGGGGGTGTCGTTGGTGAAGCGGATTGTGCCGTCGAGCTGGACGTGGACGTCGTTGAGGAACGTCAGGTCGAGCGGCTTGCCGATCATGTAGGTGTGGCCCTTGGGCAGGTACAGGGTGCCGCCGTGGTTGGCCTCCTTGAGACCCTGCAGGAAGGCGTCCGAGATGTCGTCCGTGGCATTCTGCGACGAGCGTATCCTGACCGTCTTCCGGGTGCACGACTTGCGCGACTTGTACTGGTGCTTCTCACGGAACTCCTCCAGTGACCGGGGGACGCCGGCGGGTATCTCGACCTGGGCCAGCACGCCGACAGCAGCGGCTGCCAGAAGGGCCAGTATGGAGGTCTTCATGTCGACGGCAAGAGTAAGGAAAGAACTGGTTCCTTGAAGAAGCAGATGAGAAAAGACAAACAGCAAAGACATCTAGGGTAGGATCATATTGCTTCTTTATATTCAGCATATCATCCGCGATATAGCTACAACCTCGGCCACAGTCCGTATCGTCACATCATGATCGGCGGCCACATCCTTCCATCGACGTCGTCCCGACCACTTGGCGCTGGACAAATTCGACAGGTATGTACTAGGATCTTGAGGATGGTTTAGCAACGGCGTAGCAGTAGCCAGCCTCACAGAGGCGGAGATTCGCCCATATAGGCCGTCTTGGCACCAGGGCTTCAGGCAAGTCGAGAGCCGTGATGGCGATGTTAATTGATGGAATATCGAATGCCGCTGGCGGAGAATCTCCACTGTCGCATCCTCGGCGAGCTACCCCACACTTACCCCAAGTTTACCCCGCGTTATCTGCTTACCTAACGCGACTTCTGGGGATGAAGCTCCGGGTCGTGACTTCCGACACTTCTGAGCGAGCCCTCTGGTTGATAGGATGACATAATGTCAGTACCTTAATAACATGCAATGCCATAATCGCCTAGCAGAGTAATGGTAAGACGAAGTTTAACTAACGTCACACATTAGATAGAGGATTGGAGCTGCTGTCCTTACAACAAATCCGCAATTCTCATCGTTGCGTGCGACACATCCTCAGTCACAGCGGTAAACCCAGTAGAACAGCGTAATGTATTACCACAGGATCCAAGAACAAACAATTTGAACCAAGTACGCCTCAGCCTTCATAGCTTCAGCACGGTTAGTGTTACCAAAGGGCTGTACTAGTACTCTAATCAACAGTGCCATGACTGACCCCTAACTGAACTTGCTTCGAAACCACTTCGAGTCAACCTGCGTTATCTGTAGATACATGTAGCAGTCGAGACTGCTTCCATATGCCACATGCCCTATACCACCCATCAGACAACAACCTCCCTCCACATCACCACCTCACCACCACACCCCCCATCACAGCTTACTATCCACCCACCTCGCCTTCCTCCTCTCAACAAAACTCCTAACCCCCTCCTTCATATTCTCCCCCCCATCAATCCGCCCATACATCCCCGTCGCCAACATCTCCGTGCCCAACACCGGCCCGACCCCCTCCCACCCAAGCCTCAGTCCCTCGCGACTGACAACAACAGCATCAGGACTATTCCCCGCCACCTCCTCCGCCACTTTCACCGCCTCGCCCACCACATCCCCCTTCACCACGAAATTCACAATCCCCCACCCCTCCATCTCCCTCGCGCCATACATCCTCCCCAGCAACGCCATCTCGGCAGCCCTCTGCCTCCCCACCGTCCGCACAACCCTCGGCAGCGCGCCCGCCAGCGCCACAACCCCCCTCGTAACCTCCGGCAGCCCGAACCTCGCCTTCTCCTCGTCCGCAACGACTATATCGCAGTTCAGCACCATCTCCATCCCGCCCCCCAGACACAACCCGTTCACCGCCGCGATAACCGGCTTCTTCCCGACGCGGTTCGACAACCCGCCAAACCCGGCGGTGGTCCAGGACTCCTCCTTTTTGCTTTCCGGAGCGGAGGAGGACGGGACGTTATGTCGGGCGTCCCACTCCTTCAGGTCCGCGCCCGCGCAGAAGGCGCGCCCGGAGCCCGTGAGCACGGCCGCGCGCAGGTGCGGCTCCGAGTCGTACCATCTGTAGAGGGCGTCGAGCTCGGCGTGCTGGCGGGAGGGGATGGCGTTGAGGGATGCTGGGCGGTTGAGGGTTATGAGCAGGACGTGCGGGGCGGGGAAGGTGAGGAGGACGTTGGAGACGGGCGGTGGGGGGGTGGTGAGGGCTTTTGGGAGGGCCATTGTGGTGTGTTTGAGGTTGGGGTGAGAGGTGAGTGGTGGTGAGATTGTGAGGTTATGTTGGGGATTAAGTAGAGGTAGCTCTGTTCTGCTTGAGCTGAGGTGGTATGATAAACGAGCTTGCCGTGGCAGTGTTCTTTGTTCTGCTTTTATAAGGTTTGAGGCTCTGAATAAGGGAATATATATTGGTGTTGGTAAATGATGAGATGATGTTGAGTGTCTTTGCAGTTTTGTTGAGTGCCTTCTTGAAGCTACCCCTCGTAGTAAGCCGAGGCAGATCGGCTACTCCAACTCCAAATCAACTTCCAGGCACATAACAACATCATTGGCTGGACACTAAGGTATGTACATGAGAGTTCAGTTATGGCTTCATGTTCTACCCCGAATAAGTAATGCCAGCAAACAAGCCTCACGAATAAATGCAATTGCTATATTTTATCCATCAATGCATAAGGTAGGTAGTAGCCCCTATGCTTCTCCATCCGTAAGCAGCCCCAAACGCCCAGTACGATCTCAAGGTACGACGTAGAAAATAGATTACACACGGCATCCCCCCTAGGTCTAAGCAGGCAACCCCCTCTTCTCGCTCTCGGTGAAGAAGATGACCATCCGCCACAGCTTCTTGACCAGGTCCTCCGCGTCCTCGTCCAGCGCCGCCTGCGCCAGCGTCTCCACCAGCTCCGCCGGCCTCTGGTGCTTGCGCAGGTGCTCCTCCACCAGGTCGACGAGCAGCTGCTCCTGCACGCCCAGGTACTCCATGACCTTCTTCTCCACAAACGGCCGCAGCTTCTCGCGGATGATGGACTCCTCGAGGTAGTCCCACTTGACGTCCCACGCCCACAGCCCTTCCTTCTCCGTCGGTATCTCTTGGGCGAGCGCCCGCACCGCCTTCTGAATGTCCTCCTCCGACATGGCCTTCGTGTCGACCGGCTCGAACTTGATGGGCACCAGCTGCCGCTTGACCGTCGCGTCCTGCTCCTCGTCGTCCAGCAGGCCCTCCACCTCGGCCACGGTCCGCCGCTGCGGTCCGCGCTGCGCCTGCGCCTTGGCCGCCGCGCCGAACGATATCGTGACCTTCTGCGGCGCGGCGGGGGCGGCCGGCCGGCGGTCCATCTCCTGCGCCTGGCGCTCGAGGAACGAGTCGGCCATGCCTCTCGCCTGTTCCACCTCGGCCTCGTGCCTGCGGTGCTCCTCCTCCTCCGCCCGCCTGTCCATCTCGTCCCGGCCTTCCTCTTCCGACCTTTCGATGGCCCGTTTCCGGATCCACGCCGCGTGATCGCGGTAGTAGAGATGATTCTTCCGAGCCGCCTCCTTCTCGTCGTCCCAGTTCTTCTCCCGCTCCAGCTGCTCCTCTCTCCTCCTGCCAAAGCTGTCAGCCTCAGCCTTGTCGCGCTCCTTCTCTCTCTCCAGCGCCGCCGCCCGTTGCCGCTCGCGATTCACCCACTTCCTCTCCGCCTCGAGGTAAATCTTCTCCTCATCCGCATTCTGCCTCGCCACAGCCCTCCGATTGATCTCCTCGTCACTAGCATCAGTCTCCTCCTCCTCCCTCGTCGAATACCCATTCGTAGTCCCCCCATTGACAAAATCAACCCCCCTCCCCTGCCCCCTCGGCCCAGACGGCACATTCCCCACCCCCCTCGGACCAAGCGGTATCTGATTCGAACCACCAGCCTGCCCCGGCGGCGGCGGCGAGCTGTCCAGCCTCGACGGCCGGGCCACCCCGTTCCGCTGCCTCTCCATCTCCTCCATCTCCTCCTCGCGCTTCAGCCGCTCCATGTCCCGCCGCACGCTCCGCTCCCGAAACGCCGCGATCTCCTGGGCGACCACCTCGCGCATCTCGGCCGGTATGTCCGCCAGCTCGTCCTCCTGCTGCGCGATCGGGATGTTGACCACCTCCACGTTGTCGCCGCGCGCCACCTCGCCACCCATCGCCGTGTCTCCGTCCGCGTCTCGGGATTTGCTCAGGCGCGGACGGAAGAGGTCGCGGACGACCTGTTTCAGCGCGCTCTTGGCCGAGGCTAGACGCGCTTCTTCGGCCTCTGGGTCCTCGCCGCGGCTTTCTTGGTAGGACTCGATGTACTTGAGCGTGTTCGGGTCGACGGCAGTCTGCAGCTTGACCTTTTCGATGCCGTCGAATGCATCGTCGTCGTCGTCGTCTTTAGCCGGGTCGTCGATGGGCGACTGCTTTTTTAGGGGCACCTCGAGATCTCCAAGCAACTCGACAGCGACGGCCAGCGACTCGGGGTCCTCGTACTGCGCGAACCCAAAGATCTCCCCCTTGTGGTCCGAAAGCTGCGACTTGGCGCTGTCCCACCTGCGCAGCCGGCCCACCGTACCCAACAACCTCTCGATCCCTTCGTCGCCGCCGACGCCCTCGGGGATCTTGTGGAGGAAGACGGTCCGCAGCCGCTCCTCGTTGGTCGGCGGCACCAGCGCCTGCATGCTGTCGCGGACCTGCTGCCTGCTCTGCTCGAGGTTCCGGTCGTTGCCCTGGCTGGGCCGGGCGGTGGAGAAGGACTCCGTCTCCTTGCGGCCGGGGGTGGGGGTGCTGGACTTCATCGGCGGCGCCGTGGAGCCGAGGCGGATCACGGGGGCGTTGAAGTTGATGTTTGGGGGCGGTTGGAAGGAGGCAGGGATCCCGCTTGGTCGATTAGCTTGTGCGCCCATGTTGGACTGGTGGACGCCGGGAGGCGGCGCCAGTCCGGGGGCTGAGGACATGCCTGGTGGAGGACCTGGGGGAAGTCAGTTAGCAAACTCGCAGTGCATGTGATGGACTGCTGAGGGGGCGTACCTAGACCCGGAGGAGCCATGCCGGGCGCACCGACGGCGCCTGGAAAGGGAGCGTAGGTCGGAGGAGGCCCGTAAGGGGGCACTGGATGAGAAGTCGTTAGTATCAACAGCTGCAGGTCAACACGTTTCGCAAGAGAGGAGACGCGACGCAGCAGCTTAGGTCGTACCTCCATAGGGGTTGTAGGCCATAGTTTGTTGACCTCTTTAGGTAAAGCGTAGAGAGACAAGTCCGTATTCAGTCGGTTGTTACGAATAAAGCGGCGTAGAGAGTCGGTAGCGATGACAGAGTGGCGGCTGTTGGCAGGCAAAAGTTGGATGGAGGTTGCCGTCAATGTTCGTTCTGCTTGCCTCAAAAAGAGCGACGGCATCTGATTGGACAATACCTTAATTACATACAACCGGGACCCACATCCAGCAAGTAAAACTCGGGGTGGCCCGTGCTTTTTCGATATCAGGAGCTCCATCTTCAATTGGAAAGCGCGAACCACCAAAAGTCAAACGTCGTCAAGAAGGTCGAAGGTCTTTCACCAAGGACATCTTGGTCTACAGGTGAGTCTATCTTTGCTACCTTCACTCTCTTCTCTAATTGAGTGTCTTGTACCATCGCTAACTTCACTCCACAGTCCCCATGGAGCTCCGCCTCGCCGTCCAGTTCGCATCGCGGACCACACCCTCCCGCCTCTGGGCCACCACCAGCTCCCAATGTCGAGCCCTCATATCGACTCCCTCGCGGGCCTTCTCAACCACCAGGCCATCCCTAGCCCCCAATGACCGCCAAACCCAAGACCTCCTCGCCGCCCTGCAAGCCAACCCCTCCCGGCCACGCACCACCACCACCACCACCCCCGAATCAACCTCCTCCCTCCCCCCACGCCCACCACCCTCCCAAAAGCCCTCCTGGGCCGACCTCCGCCCCTCCACCGCGCCCACCTCCAAACCCACCTCCCCCGCCTCCTCCTCCGCGACCTCGGACCCCTACCTCGACGACATGGCCATGCTCCCCGACATGATAAGCTGGGACATCAACGAGTTCCGCAGCGCCAACAAGCTCGCCCGGCCCGTGCCCCTCGAGATGCGCAACCTGCGGGCCTCTACGGGCCGCACCATCGAGAAGTACGGCAACGTCGACGTCGCGCGGGCATTCACGCTGCTCGACATGGCGTGCAACCGGAACGGCGTGCCGCGGGACCTGCGCCGCCAGAAGTTCCACGAACGACCGGGTTTGAAGAGGAAGAGGTTGAGGTCCGAGCGGTGGAGGAAGATGTTTAAGCTGGGTTTCAGGGCGACTGTTAGTCGGGTGAGCGAGTTGAGGAGGCAGGGGTGGTAGATGGATGGGTTGATGCACGGGGTAGACTTGTGAGGGGGGAGATTGTATATTATATTATATTACACGGAATCAAGATAGACTTGGCGCCAGGCTTACTTATTGGACTGGTTCATTTTCCAAAATCCGAGTTTCATTTCTATATCTTTGCTCTACCTCAGTCCTCCCACCCCTTAACAGGCGTCCCAACAGGACTAGTCTTGATCTTCGGCCGACTCTTGAAGATAGCCTCGTAGTCATCCGTCTCGTCATTCATCAGCTCCTCCGCAATCAGCAGCGTCGTGTCCCCCCCTTCCTCGTCCACCGAAGGGAAATAGGCACTCCCGTCCCGTCTGTGCTGCCCCGGCGGCGGCGGCACGTGGCGCGACGACTGGCGCTGCGACCGCCGGCGCTCCAGCTGCGCTTTCTTGCGCGAGGCCTCGAAGCCCGCCATGCTGCGGCGCGTGCGCGATACGAGGTCTTCGTAGCCGGGCTCGTCGGGTTCTTCGGCGGGCGTGGGGAGCGTGCCGGGGGGTGCTTGGGTGGGGTGGGGGGGTGGTTGCACTGGGCTGATGGTTACTGTGGGAGGGGGGCGGATGGCGAGGGTGGTCAGGTCTGGTTCGTCGTCGTCGTCGTCTGGCTTTGGACCTCTCGAGTTGCGGCGGGCCATGGAGAGTCGTGTCCGTTCGGCGAGCGAGAGGGTGTGGCGGGGCTTCTTTACCGGTGATGGTGAAGCTGCGTTCATGGATGCGAGGATTTGGTCTGCTAGTGCTTGCGTTGGTGATAGAGGGTGTGGCTGGCCCGGTGATGCCTGTACGGGCGCGGGTGGTGATGCCTCGGGTGGAGAGGCCTTGCGTGGAGAGGGCGTGCGGCGTGTAGGTGAGTGCGTTACAGGTGTTGTCGGCCGACGGACAGCCCTGGTGGGAGACGGGCTGGTTGGTGGTGGCTCTGCCAATATTGTCTGAGGCTGCCATCGCATGATGGAGGATCGTCGAGGTTGGACGAAGCCTGGCTCGTCCTCCTCTCTTATTTCCGGTTCGGTCCTGGCGAGACTGGTGTTCTTCCGGATTTGGGATGTGAAGGCAGAGTCGAGGTCATTGGCCATTTCTGGCTCATCCTGACTGAGTGACGCTCCATGATCGTCTTCTTCAAGCTCGCTTATCTCTGATGCCGCTTCCTCGGCCGGCGCCTCAAGGCGTTCCCCTGCCCCCATGCCCCGTGGTCGTGAACCGAGAAACCTCGTGGGAGCGGCAGGTTTATCCACCTCGGCCAGTTGTTGTTGGAGACTGTCGATAATGTCCGAATACTCAGTAGTGAGCTGTCCCGGCCTACCGCGGGGTAGTTTCCGCGGACTCAGCCTCCCCAAGTGAAGGTTCTCGTGCGCCCCGAAGCCCAGATCGATACCCCTCTGCCGTGTCGAGGGCTCTTCTTCCCTTTCCGCCTCCTCAGTAGACGGTGACCCAAGGATCTCAGCCCGGAATATCTGCCACTTCTCCAGCCGCTCCTTCTGCGTCTTGACACGGCGGTCAAGCTGTTGAAGTAGCCCGTCGGTGCGGTCCTCAAGCTCAGTCAGCCGCCCCGACTGTACTCGTCGCCACACCTTGTCATAAGGCGTCGACAACAAGCCGTCTTTCCGAGAGTGCGTATCTCCGTAGAGCAGAGTCTCCATCCATCGTTCGTTACCCGACCAGTTGTTCCGCACGGTCCGCCAGATGTCGCGCTTGACATCCTCGGTAATCTCGCCAAGACCTCCGCTTTCCCTCTCCTGCGCCTCGAGAGCCTTGACCTGCTCACGGCGTCGCGCCAGAGTCCGCTGTTTCAGACCCAGGAGCTCGGAGAAGTCGCCATACCGCGCACGAGCAGCGCTCTTGTCCCGCAGATGACGGCCCAGAGACGCCCTGTGCGCCATGGCCAGCATGCTCAGATCGGTCGTCTGCCCCGAGTAGCCACGGTTTTCGAGGGCCAAGGTCTGCGCTAGCGCAGGGTGGTGGTCCGGCTGATTCAGCTGCTGCTCGGCAACGAGCTTCTTGAGGACGGCCCCGGAGAAGACGGCCAGCACCTCCTCCAGCCGCTCGCCCTTGCACTCGTCCAGCATGGTCTTGCGGATGAGCACATCGCGACCTAAAGCACCGTTCTTCTTGGCTTGTTCGAGGCTGCGGAGGAGGGCGGCCCGGAGGTTCAGCGACTGGACTTGGTCGAGGGGCGGAAAGAATGGCTGTAGCTTCTGTGAGGGCACTTTTGTTTTAGCATATACTTTGACGGCTGGGTGGGCGTAACGCACGTTGCGGGCCTCTTCCGGGTCCCATAGACAGAAGAGCCGGTATAGGGCCCATTCGACGGACTGGATGCGCTTCTTCTGCCCCTGAGCAGCATCTTTGGCGGTGAAGGTTAACGGGTTGATATCAGGCCAATCGGGGTGCAGATCGAGGTCGAGCAGGCGCAGGTTTGTGAGGAAGAGCGACACATTGGGGACAGTTGCAGGGAGAGGTGAGGAGGTGGTGGCTGTCGAGACGGTGGAGGACGAGGAGGACGGAGTCAAGCGGGAGGTTACTTGGAGGGGTTTGCTTGAGTTGGCGGGAGGACGAGGCGGTCGGGACCGCAGAGGGGGCGCATTGGTTGGGATAGACGCCATTCCGGCATAGTGATGTTGGAAATACCGTGGCGAAGTTCACGATGTTTCAAAAGTAGGTGTCCTAAAGGATACCTACTTGCAGTTGTTTTCATGTTTAAATGTGGTTGTTGACAGAAGCTACGACCGTTGCGGGAGACTTATCGATAGGGCCACGGTGCCGTAGCTGCAGAGACCTCAGGCGGGGAGCTTGGACCACAACGCGTCTCCCAACGACGTTCGAGGCTCAGACCGCGTTAAACCGATGTTCACAGTAGATGCAAAGAGAGTGAGTGGAAGAAAAGCAAACGGCATAGTTTGCTGCGGGAAGGTGCAGAGAAATTACTGTGCAAACATTCAAGGTTCTTCTCGTCAACCACCTCACCGCCCAAACCAGGCAAAAAGCATCTGCAACCACCCGAGACCAACATCCGCTGGACGGCGTGTCGTCACGGGTAGACGATTATTTATTCACAAACACTTCGGTTTGTCTTCTGGTTTAGCAGTTCTGATATTATCCTCTCCCCGGTCTCGTGGCCTGAGAATATCTTGGGACATCATGGCTGCCTCTGTGGAGAGATGGGCAGACTACGACTCAGATGGCTCTTCAAGCGATGAAAGCATAATTCCGCATGGACGCCCGCTAAACTCATTCACATCATACAACTCCTCAGCCCAGAAGAACAAGATATTGATACCGGCTTCCCCAGCCTCGCCAGGCGACGGGAACCATTCTGATGCCGACGTCGAGATAATCAAGAGCGACCTGCCTCAACCAGTGGCACAACACTCCCTCGCCGAGGACGCAAACCTGGAGCCGTCGATAGCAACACCGCCGACTGGCCCGCGGCTCGCCAATGTGGAGGGAAAGCGGACGATGAGTGCTGCTGCAAGAGAGCGCCAGAGTCAAATCATGAAAGGTGAGTGGCTACCTTATGTAAAACATGTTCCCATGAGCTCGGCTGAACGGGATCCTAGAGAGATGGGCAGCTGGACGGATGAGCCATGTCCACGAGAAGATCAAGGAGGCGAAGAAGCGCAAAGCATCACTACAGGGTCTCGGTTACGATGACCATGACGATGACGATGAACGCCCGCCAAAGAGAATTGCAGCGGACCGCTCGACTCCTCTTACCGCGTACACAGATACAGATGGTCTCTCACGCTCACAGCTCCAGCTCTGGGAGTATATCCGCCCACATTTGGACGTCTTTAAGGACAAGCCAATACCGAGGAAGTGCTGGGTGCCAGACCTCCTTGCTCTCCCCAGAGTCAGGGACTTGAGGTTCAACCCGCGCCGGTCTGGAAAGCGCCCGTACGTCGACACTGACGACAAGAAGGTCGCCGCACTGATTCTCCAATTGACAGGGAAGAAGGCGTCACAGCCTTGCTCGAGATGTTTAAATGGCAACGGTGCCTTTGCCGAATGTATAAAACTCTCCGACGACGCTTTTGTGGGTGCCAACATCCGAAACTGTGCCAATTGCTGGTACTCGCATCAAGCCTGTGCCTATGAGACAGGTCCCGAAGACGATCAGAGGACAGCTTCCAAGGACGACCACAGGACAGCTCGCGAGGCTGACCACATCGTCGTGAGGGATGACTCGGCACAGCAGCTGGACAGTGAGGTGGTAGACCTACCGGAGATCAGCCAACGACTGTCTGAGGAAACTTCGTCTGAAGAAGAAGAGTCGCAGCTAGGTGTCAGAACATGGCCCGCAATCCATTCGACGTTGAGCGGACGGCGGTACAACGAATGGCCCGGTAAGTCCCTTACATCACTCTCCATACAATTGTAGTACTGACTTCAATATTCAGATGAATCTGGAGAGATGACAGTCATGAAAAGCAGTGTGCTACTTCCTGACGAGTACAAGCTGATTACACACTCCGAAAAGCCATGGTGGTGCCCAGTGGATGAGTGCCGCCGTCAGTTTCCGACCCTACGAGCTTTAGGCTCTCACTTTCCAGTAAGTGAAACGGCGCAAAGTCCCCAGACGTTGCTTGTCTAACATATTCGTGCAGCGAGTTCATTATGCACAAACGTTGAACGACAACCTGGACGGCACCTTCAGCGTCATGGGTCTATACGATGACCCTAAGCTTGGGAACGGGGGCGCTTACCCGAAAGAACCCCCATCATTTCCTTATGTTGCCGCTCGGAAGGGGAAGCTCGCGAGACCGCCTGCCACCAGGTCAAAACCAAGCTATGGCCCTGGAATCGCGAGACCGCCTGCCACCAAGTCAAAACCAAGCTATGGCCCTGAAGAAGAGGAGGACCTGGAGCAGCAGCCGTCCGGACCTCTGTCTGGAGACGATACGTCTAGGTCGATGTGGCAGTACATCAAGCCGCATCTCAAGAGGACAATGACAATACCAGACAAGGGCTGGGTTAAAGAGCTGCTACCGCTGCCACGCGTACGCGATCTGCGGTGGAATCCAGATCGGAGAAGTGACTTCATTGAGAGCCACCCGAGGGACATTTCCTGCATGATTATTCAAGTCACTGGCGAAGAGGCCCCAAGCCCATGCACGAAGTGCGCTGATGGGAGGGGCCCCTTCGGCGGCTGTGTCGTCATTCCCCGCGACGCGCCGCCAGAGGTCCGGGCTCGTATGGTCTCTTGCGCGAACTGCAACTATCACAACCGGCAGGTCGACTGTAGCCTCATAAATTGGGTTGTCAATCGGCAACAGCCTGCCTGGCCAGGCTACCTGGGCAAGGGTGGCCAGCCCGTACTCGGCGTCTCTGAATCTACTCCATCTGCCTCGGCCTCGGCCTCGACTCCGACTCTGGAAAGTTCTGGCCCGTCGGACCGTCGGCAGTCTAGGAGATTGCCCTCAAACGACGAGAAACCCACAGCGAGCAGTCACAGTGCCGCAACACCACACGCTCCGGCACAAACGTCCGGCCCGGCCGGCGACCGAAACGTGAAGGAGATCACAAGGCCTCGGCCGCCGCCTCAGAGGGAACAATCGTCAGTCATTCCACTTGGCCAGCCCAACCCAGAGGAGATGCTGGAAATGGAGGACTGGGAAATCGCGCCAGGCCGCATCCGGTTTCAGGCGTCCGAGACGCAAGATGGTATGATCCTTGATGACGAACAGTGCTTCCGCTTAACTAACTTGCACCCAGATGTGGCACTGTCCCGAGCCTACCTGACGTCCAACAAGTCAACCCAGGTGCACAATGATCTAGCTGTCCGCATCGATGTAATCAGCTCGGGAAGCACGCTACGCTTTGAACCGATGGCCGACAAGATACGCAGCTGCGTCGTGCACAGCGGCAAGTTGAGGGTCAAGGTCGATGGTGAGCCAGAGTTCACCATTGGGCCGCTGGGCCAGTTCAAGGTCCCGGCCGGCGTCGCTTGCTCGGCGCAGAACAGGCTGTACATCGATTCGGTCTTGATCGTCAACACTCTGAACGTCTACGACTAGTACGCCGTGTCGGGAGGTGTCTCGGGTGGCGCGAAACTGTACGATAGCTACGTGTGGGTGTGTTGCCTTCTCACACGAAAAAAGCCGCTTCTATTGCCCACCACCCATTTTCCATACGAGTACGAAAAGGCTATTCTGAATTGGTCAAGTCTAGATGCTCAACTGCCCAGGCACGTGAAGGCGCGTGGGAGCTTTTGTGGACCAGGCCGTCATTGCAGCTTCCTTTGCAGATGGTGTCGGTGTGTGTACAGTGTGATGACATCATCAGTACCTACACTCCAACGGAGAGCTCCAACACCTTTCGTCATCGTGACCCCCAGATCGATAACACCCTATATAACTCGACAGCCGACGTCCTCTCGTCTCACTCACCAAATTAGACCTCATCAAAACCTCAAAGTCGCACCCCAAAAGCAATCAAAACATACCACACAATTCACAATCGCAATGGCCACCAACCATCTCGGAAAGGGCACTGCCACGGATACGACCACAGGAGCAAACATCGGCATCGGCGAGGACAAGCCAAAGGCTCTTGACGCGAAGGGCGCCATCGGACACGCGTTCACTGGTAGGTTCCCAGACTTCCAAATCTCTATGTACATAAGCATGGGCCAACTAACGCGTTCTCAGAGAAGGGTGCCATCGGCGGAACAGCCGACAAGATCGGCGGACCCCTGGCTAAGGATGGCATGATTGGCAAGCAGTTCACGACGGAGGGCAGCATCGGTGGCACGGTACAGAATGCCGCAGGCGGCACGAGTGCGAAGAGCAACTAACGGCGTTCATCATGGGAAACATGGCGTTTGAGAGGGGCAACTTTCCGGCTACCTGTAGACTATGGCTTACGAAGGAATGAAAGATCACTACGATCACTATCATCAACATTAGACACAAATCTTTGGTCTCATCCGTGGAAAGCTATGACATGTTTTCTTCTCATTGCACTTTGCTGACAGAAATAAACTAACACACGGCCACACCCGATAGTGACCGACCACCCCTGACACGACCATCAGCAGCAGCCAAACTACCGCGCAGCAGGGAGATGTCCATAAGTCTGCATCACACTCTCCTTCTCCCTCTCCAGATACTCAGCAAACGTCGTCATCGGCACACCATACGCCCCGACCCTCTCCAAATCCACAAACCTCCCCAGTCCCCCAACGCTGCTCTGCGCCTTGATAAAGACATTCCTCTTACTCTCCTCCTCAACCTCCTCCTCCGTCAGCACCTTAACCCTCATCTCCCTCCCCGCCGCCTTCGCCAGCGCCTCGACAATCTCCCCAGGCGTGCGATACTCCCACACCAGATCCACCTCCCCAAACTTCTCCGGAGCCCGGAAAGCGGCCACCGCAAACCGTCCAATGTCCTCGGTATCGATCAGCGGGACCGGCACATCAGCGCCGATGGCAGTAACCCACACGCCCTCGCTGACGAGAGAAGGATACATCATCCCCGCCTTGGGATTGACGAAATTAGCCATGAAGAAACCGCCTCTCAGTATCGTATAGTGCGCGAACCCGGCCGCCCGCACCGCCCCCTCGATGGCCAGCTTGGAGCGCATGGTGTGCGCCACGATACTGTCCGCCTCTAGGCCGGTTAGTCGATCCATCTTGTCGATGTACGCGCCGCTCGCGTAAATCAGGTGATCGACGCCCGCCTCCTTCGCCAGGCGCACGATGCGTTCCCCCCAGACGACCTCGTCGTCGAGGGAGAAGAGTGACGGCATCAGGTTCAGGAAGACCTTGGTGCAGCCCGCCATGGCGGCGGCGAGGGCGGGCTCGTCGTCCCAGCTGGCGGCGGTGAGAGTCACGCCGATGGAGGATAGGGCCTGGGCGGCCGGGGAGGAGGGGTCGCGGACCGTGGCGTGCACGGGGTAGCCTTGGCTGCGGAGGAGGCGGGCTACGGCGCCGCCTTGGGAGCCGGTTGCTGAGGTTACGAAGACTGTTGGGAGGGACATGGTTGTGGTTTGGGGGTTGGATTGGAGGAGGTGTGGATGGAGGTGGTTGATGGGGGTTGAGGGTGATGGTCAAGGGAGGTTGGGTTGAGCGTCGTTTTATAGGTGGACTTGTATGTCGAACACCTCTTCCGTCGATAAGAGAAGTTGGTTATGTCGGAATTCCACTGGTCAGGAATTCCGCCGACCTGGACGCATGTTACAAATCAAAAGGTCTACGGCTCTCCTCCGCATATTCGTGTGCGACTGTGCCGCGTCGGTATCAGGGTCACGGTCACGACAGAGAGAAGGATTCCAAGGGTAGTCTCAGACGAAACAGGACCTCAGAGATGTCCCAACGCAGTTAGTCAAAGCCGCTGCTTTCCTCAAGCCTAGCTCAGGCTGCTCACCCGCGCGCTATCCTGAGCACGAGTAACTCAGTTCCCCGGTTACGCAGGACCTGCCAAAATGTCAACTTTAACCGACGTACCTAACAGAAATCATATCTGGTTGGTGGTGGTTGACGGAGCCATCTGTGGAGTTACGTTCACTCGACTTGCCTCTCCAGAACCATACCCTGTTCTACTGTGTATTGTTAGGTATATAAGGGGTAATATTCTCGCAATAACGCGGTAGTTAGTGCATCACAAATAATTCTAGACGTTGTCTCATTTTCCTTCCCAGCAGTCTCCAACGCGAGTACCACCCAACCAAAGCAACAATGTCATGATTCGCAGATGCCCGTTGCCTATCTAAACAAACATCCCCCAACGTCCAACGCTTTCAAATGCAAATATGTCGGGGAGACCGAATAGACATGGCATATACCGGATCAGTCGGATCGCCGCCGAAATGTCAGTAATGTCTGCCCTAGGCGCAATTTGAATCGGCATCCAGATTGCCCGAGGCGTCAGAAGTGCGACGCCTTGCCCAGACATCTTACTACATGCGTCCATATTGTTGAACATTGAGAGAGAGAAGCCTTAGAGACACTGGTTGATAATTGTGCCATCTTGTGAGATAAAACACGCACCACTGCAACATCCGAATGGACTTCCGGTAGGAACACACTGCTGACCACGTGTGTAACAAGTTTCCACCACCAATGTTGTTGTGGCCGTTCCTGTGGACGTCTATGTCGATAATTTAGTATTCTCACTTGCACACACTAGGAACGTTGTGAGAGAGGGGGAGTTTGGCGAGGTATTACCGTTGTTGAGGTAGTTGTTGTGGTAGTTGTTGCAGCAGCAGCAGGACCTAGCAAGCAAGAACAGGCGCTACTCAGTGCCGATGGCTCGTACGAGCACATCGACATGAAATCGTCGTGATTTTGACTTCTCGCCCTGGCGTTCGTGTAGTAATAACTGCTTGTGGTAGTGGTCGTAGTAACTGTTGTCGAAACAGTGCTATGCTCGGGGACACTGGTCAGCTCGTGTAACCATGGAGAATCTTCGACAGAGTTGACTGAACCTACGCGAGGGCTGTAATCGTAGCAGTAACATAACTGATGTACGACGAACAGAAATCCTGAGCCGAGTAGTTGATAGCAGCGAGCAAGCAGTGGTTTGTTGCGCAACCAGGCTCTTTAAAGGCTACCACTGCTTCTTGACCATCATCTTGGACGACTCTCTTGATGAATACTGCTTTGCCGTTCATCTGAACCTCTCGCTCTTCCAAACTGTGTGGGTTGGCAAGAGCAGCAGCGACGAGCGCGAGGGCTAAAACCAAGACGCGCATCTTGGGTCGTTTGGGAGGTGTAATGAGGTGCTATGTTTTGGGGTGGGAGGTCAATTCGCCCTCTGGCATATAGGACTCCCGTACCTGATGCCTGATGGTGGTGATGAAAGATGTGGAAGTGCGTGGTGTTGGAGGAGATGGAGGACCGCTTCCTGGACAGGCCCGTTGGCCCATTATCTGCACTTTGAACCAGCCGCTTGGCTACCTCCCGGGTAGCATCGCGGTTTCAGGTTGCGGAGGTCCGCATATGAAGTTTGACGACGTCGAGGAGTCATCCTTTGATTAAGGTTTTGCCGGTGTCTGAGGTACAGGAGGGTCTGGGAGATGGAGTCGTATAGTGATGAAACCGCGCGTTTTTGGCGCGTATTCGGTCTTCAGCCTGGAGGAAGTCATAATACTAGCGGAGCTACCTGTAGAGCTCGTATACATTCAAGATGCTGCAATATTGCAAAGATGGCACCGAGACCTCTATTTCTGCCAATAAAATGGCCGTCTGTGTCTTGTGTCTCTCTTCCAGTGTTTACTTAGACTCACCCACTGAGTGAACCATCATGGCCGCCCGGCTCCAAGAAGAATCCCCAATAGGCAAGATACTAGACACTGCCATCAACTATTCCGCCTCTATGCCGGCAGAATCTCCTACCAACGTTATTGAGAAGCAGCGATCCTCATTCTAAGGCCCCAAGCCCTCTAACGCCGGCCTTTTAACCTCCAAATTACTCTCTATCCTCGACCGATAACCCTTCTCAAAAAACAGTTGCTGTAACCCACCGTCACGAAACCAGACTATGAGGTGAAGCAAAAACAGAGAGCCAATGTAGCACGAACAAGACCGCGAGACCATCACCCCCAGTGGAAACAGACTTTGTGACAGGTTCCCCCATCTCGCATCTCCTTCGCGCCATCAACCAAAATAATGAAATGCGTTTGCTTAATTAGCCACGTCACCCAATCCAAGGCTGCTCAGCGTTCTCGTAGCTGCTTCCGCGGCTCTCTGCCGAGCTTGTAATATAGCTATCGCTTGCTCCGAGGAGGCTCGCATCTTCGGAGCAAGGTGCCGAAGGCGCGCCTGCGTCGCGGCATCCTGCGCGACCCTCAGTCCCGGCTTTCGGTGATTCTTCAGCCACTCGGCCTCGTCCATCAGAGTCAAGGAGTGAGGGTTGCTGTACATCGGATCCACGAACAAGCCGTCCTCGGCAGGGACGGGGATGCCGCGGTACTGCTCGGCGTGCATGGCAGCTACGATGTCGGCTCGCCTGTTCATCAGATACGGGTGCACCGTCGATAAGAAGTCGTGGATCGTGAGGAAACCGCCCGTCGCCGCCCTCACGACTACCTTCGTGCCCTTGTTCACCGGTCGTTCCGAACCGCAGCACGCCTCCAGACGTCGCCCTGTCTCCTCCTCGTACGATGTCACATCGTCTCTCTCCTCGCCGGGGCCAGGAAGTGGACCGAAACGAGTCGTCGCCGGGTTGTAATCCCCTTCCCTCACGTGGAATTGGTGCTGCTGGAGCCAATGGCTTATCCACTCGTCGAGCGGGTCGACCCAGATAGTGACGGACGAGACCTTGGGCGTGGTATATGGCGACTGAGAGAAGGGATGCCAGCTCTCCACCCCATTCCCACCGAGACCGTGGTAGTATGGTTCAAAAACCGCATTGCCCGGGTCAATCCGGGGATGCTCCATGACAGTTATTGCCGTCGTGAGTGGGCCGTTGAGGCGCCACCGAATGCGCTGGGCTTCCTCGCTTAGCAGGACCGGGGCAGATCTCCGCTGTTCTTCGTATGAGGGCAGCTGGGCCGGGTTTCCGTTCTCGCCGGCGCCTCCAGCGCTCGTAGACTGTGCTTCGGCCATGCTCAAGTGTCCTGAAAACTGTGCATCGGCGTGTGTGTCGATTGGAGAATTTGCGTCAAATAAGGAGATGAGATGTGGGATACGTGCGGGGTACCCGAGGGCGGCGCGGCTCCGGATGTAGTCATGGCTTACGGCCTTCGGCCGGTCCGACAGCCTGGACCCGTCTAGTAACGGCGTCGGCACCGAAGCCCGTGGCGAGAAGAATCTTGGTGCTCGCCCAAAACTACATCAACACCCGCAAGGGCATATGGTTCAGGCGTAGCCACGCCTACCTTACGCTTGACAAAGACTCGGCTACGGGCGACCGTAGAATCATCCGCGATTGCGTCGGCGTCTTCAACCTATTCCGCTTCTTTTGCGCGCTGGAGCTCGTGGTCCAACCGGCCTTCATCGACGTAATGGATATAGAAGGTCTCGATACCCCGCCGAAGCCGGCCAGCACATCCAAATTCGTAAGCGAAGTGCTCAAAGGGTTGTTCGAGGCAATGGGCGTGATCGGCAGGCGGGGGCGTCTCCTCGTCTTCCTCCCAGGTTTTGGGCCTCGGCTGCCACTTCACGACGGAAAAGCTGCCATAGCGGCTCTGGGCCGGCTCTACCGGCTCCATGTTCCGGGCGACCAATGTTTTACGCGCCGCGGACTCGGTGAACAAGTTCTCCCACCCGCTGTCAGCTTCGAGCCTGTCGATCATGACTAGGCCTCGGCGGTAGTACCGGTCCGTAATATATGGTGGAATATAAAAGGCGTAATGGCACGTAGCCATTCGGGATGCCCGCTCCGCGTCATCATATGCGGTACATATCTTGGCCTTTTCCAGGTCAGAAAGGTGGGCGTCCAGCGGCACTGCGACAACTTCGAGACGGTCATAGAAAGGTTGGTGTCGCGCACACGCAAGTAGAGTGTCAAACTTGACTACGAGGTCTTTGGCCCGGTCAGCATCCGCCTCGGGCGTAACGTCGTAGATACGAATGCCGAAAAGGGGGCGCCGGTTTGCGGGCGGCTCGTCGTCGTCGTCGGGCTCTTCCCATAAGGCGTAGGTAACTTGATAAGCAGCGAAGCAGGGCTTCCCGTCGTGGCTAGGAGCAGCTTCGACAAATTGCTTCTTTCTTCTGGCCTTGCCGAATTCCGAGTCATATTTTCGACCAGGGATTTGAAGAATTTCCTTTTTGGGTTCTTCTTGATCGTCGACTTCTTCGTAATCGTCCACAATGTCGTCGTCAGCGGATTGCATCCATATATCACCAAAATCCATCTCAGGACCGAGGCCCTGGTCCGGACATTCAACGCACTGCATACACCGCCCCATCCTGGTCTCAGTCTGGGGGGAAGAAATTAAGTGCTTATTGATGTCCGATACTGGAGATCACTTGTGAGGTACGGATGAGTTAAACGAAGGACGGCGGAAAGCAATCAGGTTCCCAAAGAACGTACCACGGTGAAGAATACCAGGCAGCAATGTAACAACGTCTTGTGAGTTTCTTAGTCATCGTGTCCTCGAAGTCACCTCAGCTCCTGATCCAACCACCCATCCGCGACAAAGTTCTCATAAAATTTATCAATCCCCTTGCCGAACATAGTCCGGTGTTCACGGGCCAGAGCTCAAAGCTCAAACGAGTTCTCGGTCAGCTGGACGTGATCCGCAGGCGCAACCGGCTTGTTAGAGTTTGTATGGCAACACTACGAAGTCAGCGAAGTTCACACGATTGCTATGGCGAAGAGAGCACTCCATAATACAGTAATGGTCACAAAGTCTCCGACATTGCTGCCCTCAGATATCAGGGGGCTTGTCTTCTTCGCCAGGTTGAAGTGTATAGTAGTGACTGGCAGAGACAGATCCATCTCACTGCTGCCCTAACCTTGAATTACCTAGGTAGCAAAGGGAAGCGCTAAAGCGTCGGAGATTGACGGTTGGCAAAGTTGGATCTCGTCAGAGTGTTGGAAAAGGAGGAACGATCGAATTTGATATGAATATATGGTGCAGAGAAGGATTGGCATCAAATGGATCTACTGGATAGACTTGAAGGGCAACAAGGAGAGTAGACACCGACCTGGTGAACTCACTACACTGCCTTTGCACTGCCTTGGCCCTACTTACAGGTGCATATTGAATATCGCAATGTCAAGCTTTCATCATTTGAGATGTTGAGCTGTAGTGACATTCCCTTATTTTCAACCAAAGGTCAGTGGTTTAATCACCCTATACTAGTTCCATGGAAACTGAAGCCTAAGTCTCGACTAGCATGACTATAAGGTAGGTAGGTAAGGTATTATAGGATTGCGCAGTTAGCGCAATACAATCTGCACCAAGCAGCGTGGCCCCAAGTCGTAGCCAGTCCGTCAGATATTAGTGGATATTCATTGTCATCATGAATCGAGTTCCGGCTCAAAATGAAATTCTATAATCATATAAGGTTGTCTTATCATCTCGTAGTCTTATTGTGGCCTCTGATCTTCATGTCGGGCGTTTCTGTCAGGTCAATGTGCGCTTGGAGTGTTGTCGTGTTCCTGAATGTGATGACTTACCGCACTATCTAGTTCTAGCGTGCGGAATCCTTCCCGAAATCCGCAGAGAAAGGAACTCTGCTCGCGGAACACCGCCCATCTTCCGCATCGACCGCTCGACATCTGATCAATTCCAGCGGCTATTGGTAATCACACTTCCAAAGGCCACAAGTTGGACGTCGTTTTTGATCCGCTACATTATCGGTTAGAACGATAGGAACCAGGCGCGACTTTTGGTTCTGGACCTGTTCGGGTTTCCTTCAATCAGGCCAGTGACCAATCACTCAACAACCGCTACGCCCAAACTCACTCAGTGCCGAGCCGGATTGATAGTGATTATACGCACGAGTGTAAGTAGCAATGAGCTCCTTATCCGCTATTGAGCGCGCGAACCCGCCGCCGAGGCGGAAGTCCTGCCAGGCCTGCATCAAGGCTAAGCGGAGGTGCGACCTGGGTCAGCCGGCTTGTCTCCGCTGCACACAGAGGCTGCTCGAGTGCCGCTATGATGCTACCGTCTCTGCTGCACGGAGAAATATTGCAGCAAGCGCGGAGAAACGACAACAAGCGGTAGCAGCCGATCGTACCTCTATCCCGCCGTCGGCTCTCACCAGACAAGAAGAACCTGAATCTGTAGAACAGATCATGACAGACCTATCATCCATGGTTGACCCGGTCCTGGATGCTGGATTCGATTTCTACGACACCGACCTTGATATCATGCAGTTTATCAACGACACCCCAACGCAGACCCTGGAGGACATGTCCTCATGCGCTACCGCCTTTACAATCCCCAACCCGCCGACGGCATCTTACAACAAGCTAGACCTGGTCCTTCAGTCAAAAGGGGACCTGGCGCTGGCCCTCCAGCCCGAGGGCAAATGGAGGAGTACGCCGCTCGCATTCACCATAGCGCACCGCCTCCAGTACTCCATCGACCTCGTCAAAGATGCTCCCAGGAGGATGGTGATGGAGCTCCAGACCCCGTGGTGTCACCCGGAGCTGTACAGAGATGACATGCCCAAGTCCATGCAAGGTAGGTTGTGCTTATCTCGTTGTATCAAGCTGTCTTCTTTCATGTCCTTACCTCTTATGTCTTGACCCTCTCATACCATCTTCCTATCATGCTATCTTCCTATTATACTGTCGTCGTATCATTATATAATCTATCATGCTGTCTTCATATCAAACTGTCCTCCTATCATACCCTCGCCATCTCATACCCTCATCCTGATACCTCTCATCAATGTGTGTCTCTTCCCGAACCATCAGCCACAGCACTTCACCTCCACCACCACCTCAACTAACCCACCCCAGACGCCCTATCATCCTGCGCCCTCTACCAAGCCAAAAACCCCCGCAACTCCTTCGTCATCCTCCACAGCATCCGCACCCGCATCCGCGACCTAACCACCACCCCGCCCCCCTCCCGGCCCCTCGAGGTCCTAGCCCGCGTGCAGGCCATCCTCCTCTACCTCATCATCCTCGTCTTCGACGGCGACATCCTCTCCCGCGCCTCGGCCGAAGCCGCCACGCCCGCGCTCGAATCGGCCGCCATCTCGCTAGTCGGCCTCTTCGGCCACAACCCCTTCCACCCATCGTCCTCTCCCTCCGCCTCGCACCCACCGCCGCCCGACTCCCTCCCTTTGTATCCTATCGGTCCCGCCCGCGAGTTCTGGCAGGCCTGGGTGCTGCAGGAGTCGGCTAGGCGGACGTACATGACGGCCTTCTTCGTGCAGCAGCTTTATCTGTTGTTGAAAGGGGACACGCCCAGGAAGTGCGACCAGCGACTGTACCTGTGCCATTTCTGGACCGTGTCGGCGCATCTTTGGGGGGCGCGGGACGCCTTTGACTTCGCGCTGGCGTGGAGGGAGAGGAGGCATTTTGTGGTTAATAATAATACGTGGGTTTATTCTACCTTATGCTATTTGTCCGCTTGATGATTTGGGAGAGGATGTGCTAACGAGATTGGCCAGGATTAAGGAGGTGCTGAGTGAGGCGAGGGGGGATGATATTGAGGATTTTGGGAAGATGATTCTGACGACGCTTATGGGTATTGATGAGACGAAGGGGTGGTTGCATAGTAGGGGGGCTACGCTGTGAGGGATGAGGATTGACAAGGAGACTGTGAGAATTATATATATCTGTTGCAATCTATTCGAATGACTAGGGGTTTACCTTATCGGAACGTGCATAATGTGACAACGCTCTAGCTAAACTGTGTGCTTTACCTGCGTAGCTGAATGCGTCCCATTTGTGAGTTAGTCGAGGTACTATACCAATCTTTACCTAAGGTATCTTAAGACTGTACCAAGCAAGGAGTTGTACCAGGTATAGAGTCCGCTCGACTGCCTTGCAATATTCTTGCGGATGATCTTAACGGCTGTGCTCTGAGCCCCTTATACTCAGTCTCGTCACAGGTCTAAGTCGAATCTAGACGCGCCATTTCCCGTGCATGATTGATATGTTAAAGGCCTTATCAGAAGACCACTGTATCTAATTTAGAGCACCGATCTTAGGCATGTAAGACATGGCTTCAGCTCCGGTGAGTCTTATTGTCTCCAGCCGGACGGACGCGAGCTTCAGAATCACTGAAGCCTGAGCCGGTAACTGGCCGATGACGCAGAGGTATATGCGGCCAACACACACCCAGAACGAGCAGAAGAGGTTACTGATCCCGTAATACCTACAGCAGGCTGTAGACTACATTAATTTACCCCGTCGTAATTGACGTCGTCGTCTTTCAACCTCTGAACTGCTGAAGTGAGCATGTTTGATGTCCAGACCATCGGCCAGGCACCCAGTTCAGAAAGACTGTTACGCTGTATGGATCGAGTAATATTTCCGTAGATACGATTGTCAAATTGCCAGTGAGGAGCACAGGAAATCTACACGGCGACGTTCGTCATGAGAGGAAAGAGTTGAAGTCATGACCGAGGGTGGTGGCTGTGATAAGGACATGAGATAAGAAACGCGACAAGCAAATGACTAAGCAAGATTTAAGCTCTCCACATGCCACGTCGAGCTCGCCGCTTCATGTGAACCCTGAATCAGGAAACACGGCATCTTCAAGCTCCGCAACGTCAAGCTCCTCGACGACGACCAGACACCACAGCCAAACTTTAGGCCTCGCAACATGGTACGGCGCAGGCCATAGTCAATTGGCGCCCCAACACAACCGCTCGCCCCGAGCAAGCAAACACACACGATGCTCGGCGCAGCACCCCTACTGATGGGCCTCGTCGTCGTCCTCATATCAGCCACCCAAGCCGACGCAAAAGAAGCACAACCTCACCACGCCCTCCCCTCCTACCACTACGGCGCCCCCATCCGAGTAGAGTGCATGAACCGCAACTTGTACCTCCCTCCCTCTCCCTCTCCCTCCCCCTCCCCTGAAACCACCTCCAACTAACCCCCCATCCCAGCGAAACAGGCGAACACATCGAAAACGCCGCCCACGAACTAGAATGGGCCCCCTTCCCAGTCTGCAACGAGACCGGCTCCCCGCTCGAGTTCCACTACGGCATCGAGACAGAGCAGAACTGCACCATCCCCTTCGTGTCGGACCCCTTCTTCCACCTCCTCGAGTTCTACATCCACGCCGACGCGCCCCTCTCCTGCCGCCTGCCCGCCCGCCCCCCGCCCCACGTCGAGGTCATAGGCGAGAAGCCCTACGAGATGGAGTACATCCCCCTCGTTTTTGCTCTCGCGGGAACCCTGCAGCTCAGCCACCTGCACATCAGCACGCACATGAACGTGCTCCTGCACAGCACGCCCAAGCACCACGTCCAGCCGCACGACAGCGGCGTGCTCGACAGCGGGGTCGCGTATTCCACGAGCCCGCTGAGCCACATGGAGGGTTCGTACACGCGCAAGCTGGTGATAGGCGACCCGCTGCCGCTGAGCTTTAGCGTCAGGTGGTTCCCGACTCCCGCGCTGCCCAAGACGGAGGGGAGGGTCGAGTGGCAGGGCATGGGGGGCCACATCTACGCGAGCACCGTGTTTTACAGTCTGGTGTCGTTTATTACTGGTATAGTGTGCGCGGGCGTGTATTTCTTTGGGGTTGTGCTGCCCAAGAGGCTGCGGGGAAGGGGGTTGGGCGGTGCGACGCCGCTGGGCCATGGGCTGGGGAATGGGGTTGGGAATGGGTGGGGGTATGCTAAGAGGGCTATCGATTGAAGTAAGCTATGGACAGGTGGTTGGGGGGGATATGTCATAGACAAGTTGACACTATGAGGTTCTTGTATGGCTTTGGACGTCTCTCTTGACGCGATGTCGCGATACTCGGTTGATGGCATATGGTTTACATCGGTAGAGATGTTATTATTAACTATTAGGAGTTGGCTGGACCTGGAGTTAGCTGCTTCTGTACGAATAGTTATGCATGACCATGCTTCTAGCCTCATGTAGCTCCGAGCATCGGAAGCGAATATGTCATCCATTTGCCCAATGCCACAATCACGACGCACGGCTACTGAGTCTTCTTCACTGATCCCACGCCCTCGGTAACACGGAGTCTCCGCAACAGCCTCGAGTACATGTCCGCAAACATGATTGCCGCTAGGTAAATCGTCAGCCAACG
Organism: Coniochaeta ligniaria NRRL 30616; assembly: GCA_001879275.1. Taxonomy (NCBI): domain Eukaryota; kingdom Fungi; phylum Ascomycota; class Sordariomycetes; order Coniochaetales; family Coniochaetaceae; genus Coniochaeta; species Coniochaeta ligniaria. Next base: position 1,335,021 of record KV875098.1, on the reverse strand, counting down.
TCCAGTGATCTCATCCGCGGCAACTTACGTATGGCAAAGTACGGCCCGTACAGACCAAACACAAACATCATCTTGTCCTGCGCAGAGTACACGGCAGGATCCCAGTAAGCGACGTCGTTCAGGCACACCAGCGTTGTGAAGCCGGTGACAAAGGCGTACACGAGATACAGCAGCTCCTCGGAACCGGTGAACCCCGTCTTCCGGTCGGCTTTCACGGCGTGCTGGTAGACGGCGTACAGACACGTCGGCAGCAGGAAGATGATCTCAAAGTTGAAGAAGAAGGGGATCCAGTTGTCGTGGCCGCTGTCGGGCGTCCACTGCATGATGGGGTCGTTGTACGTGGTGATGTAGAACGACCGCAGTCGGTCCAGGAAGTGCAGCGGGCTGGAGGGCGGTTCGTGGAGGTGCGCTGGGTAGAGCGGCACTGCGTCGACGACTGTGATGGGGTGAGTTGGGTGGGTGAGTGAGTGGCTGAGGGGGATGAGACGTACGTAGTATGACAGCGAGGTGGACGGCGAACCATACCGTCCACACGCGGTCTTTCCAGCTTAAGGTGGAGGCCATAATTGTCTTTCTACGGACTTGTCTGCTCGAAATGTAGGTACTTGTTGATGTGGTGGGCTGATATTGAATCTTGCTGTTGGACGCGGCTGCCGTAGGCGCGTTTAATTTGTACTTTATTCTTTTAAGGATTCAGGGGTCCAGATGGTCTCCGCCGGGTCAAAAATTGCAGTGCAGTCGTATCGCAGTCCAATCACTGACTCTTAAATTGTACTTTATTTTTGGAAGGATTCAGGGTCCAGATGGTCTCCGTCGGGCCTAAAATTGGAGTGCACATGCAGCCTGCAGGATCATCCTGGCCGGGCCGCTTGGCAACGTGAAAGGTACCTTCTACATGTACTAATCCCATGTTTCACACATCTCAAGATGCCTTTATATGCCACGATGTATTTGGTATGAACTTTCGACGACTTTCCGATGAATTTCGTGTCTGATGATGACACAAAATGATGGGACAAAATGATGCATGAGGCCTCGTTAGGGCGGGCCGTCAGTGGCGGTAAGCACGTGTTCACGATATGCACGACACGCTGGGCCGCTTGAGTATTGGCATCCCACAGCTGCCATGGCACATACGCTTTGCTGGCAGACCTCCTGCATATGGGCGCGACGGCGGCGAGCATCTCCCTATCGGCGGGGTAAATCCCGTACCAACAGTGCTTTGACAGCCAACGCGGGCCGTGTCGACATGCATATTGATGTGTTAAAGGCGGCACGAGGAATATGTACGCAGTTGCTGTCGCCATACCTCAGTCTTCCCTCCCCGGTCCATTTAACGAGAGGTAGATGTTTTGTCAACCCGCAAACTCCTACAACCATGGCCTCCGATAAATGTCATTCGGACAAGCTTGGCATCTCCTTCATCCTCACTCCAAATGATTTGGAGAGCGTTCCAGAACTCGTACAGAAGATCAACGCTCTGAGCGCGGATCTTGCAAGTGGCGATCATGATAAGCGCGCCGAACTGCTGGGCCAAGCCCAAGCTCTTGTTCAAGCGTTGGAGACTTCGCAAGAGACCATGCTCAGGCACCTATGGGCTAGTGTGAGTCTGACAGCAAATCTCCCCCCTTTATCATTGTATCTTCGTCTGATACTCGTGTCAGGGGACCACACTTGCTGCACTAGCAAGTGGTGTCAAGATAGGGCTCTTCGAGCACCTCGCCAAAGACGGCGGTAGCCCAAAGAAGGTTGCTTACCTCGCAACCGCCACTGGAGTCGATCCGAGTGTGCTGAGTGAGTCGTCTACATCAACTGGCGTCCGAAAGCTTATAGTTAGCAGTTAGGATATTACGGCATATCGCAGCCATGGGCCATCTCATCGAGACAGCGCCTGGCGAGTACAAACCTACAAGGTTCGGTCTCTCTATGACTATACCCGAGATCTGTGATGGGTACGGCGAAAAGTGAGCATCACGCTCCGTGGTTACCCATAGCGGTCTCACACTGATAACACATAGCCTGGACGTCGTCTTCCCGACATACAGGCAACTGCCGTCGTATGTAGCCAGCCTGGTAGGAAACAAGACCCCAGATCCGGCCACCGCCATATTCCAAAAGGCCAACAACACCAACCTGAGCTTCTTCGAGTACCTCTACACCATACCAGGCATGGCCGAGGAGTTCGCCCACCACATGGCCGGCTCGCGGCACGGACAAGCGAGCTGGATGGACCCGAACTTCTACCCCGTCCAGGAGCTGTTGGTCGGCGGCGCTGATCCCGACCCGAAGGCTGTGTTTCTTGTTGATGTTGGTGGGAGTACGGGCCATGACATCGCCGAGTTCAATGCCAAGCACCCCGATGTACCGGGACGGCTGGTGCTGCAGGACTTGCCTAGCGTGATAGAGAGTGTTAAGGAGCTGCACCCGAGGATTGAGGCTATGGGTCATGACTTCTTTGCTGAACAACCAGTTCAAGGTTAGTCAGCTAGACGTAGATGCAGGGAAAGACAGACTCATGGTGGACTGACACCTCTCTCTAGGTGCGAGAGCATACTACACGCACAGCGTACTGCACGACTGGCCGGATGACAAGTGCCACGAGATCCTCACTCGAGTGAAGGAGGCAATGAAGCCCGGGTACAGCAAGCTGCTGATCAACGAGCACGTCATCTTGAGCACCGGGGCCTCCTGGCGTGTGACCGCCCTTGATATTACGCTCTTTGCGTTGACGGGTAGCCAGGAGAGGTCGGAGGAGGACTGGCGGCAACTGATAGAGGGCGTCGGGCTGAAGATCTGCAAGATCTGGTCACCTGTGAACGGCATCGAGAGCCTTATCGAGTGTGAGCTCCAGTAAATCTTACAGTCTGTTGCTGATACCAACAAGAGTTGAATATACTATATTGACTTTAGTGTACATGTTCGTTTCATATCCAAGCTCGCCCTTTCCTAGACCAGCCCGAGACAAGGAAAAGTCTAACAAGGTGTTTCTCAATTCATGGCGCGCTAGTGCTTGCTTCACCTCGAACGTCAGAACTAGTTTTCCCGCGCCCCGTCTCGTCCTTGACTACCTCACAACCTTCAGTTTCACCGTCTCCACTTGCGTCTTTCGGTGTCTTATCCTTCTTCACACTCCTCCACTCAATGAAGAACGACCCAAACGCACTCAGGCACGCCAATATAACCGAGATCAAGAAAACCCGCTGCAGAGCCGCCTCATACGAAGCCAGAATACCATCCACATACTGCGGATATATCTTCCGCATCGCATCGACAAGATTATTCGCACCGGCACCGACAACTACCGACGGATCGACGTCCGGCACCCGTCTCGAAAGTTCGTGGATGAGCCGGTCTTGCAGCACGCTGTTGCCCACGGAGTAGAAGATGGTGCCGGACATGGTTATCATGAAGATGACGACCGACGTTCCGATGGCCACGTCGCCGCCTGCGAGGACCGTCTGGGCTGCCATTACGGGCTGTTGCAGACCGATGCCCATTCCTAGGCCCAGGAGGACTAGGGAGCAGATCCTTGGAGTACAAGGTTAGGACTCTGTGACGGCGGCTGTGTCAAATGGTTCGACTTACCAGTACGCATTGGAGGTTGCGATGGAGAAGCGGCTTATCAGTCCCGAGGCTAGGGAGCACACCACCGTCGAGGTGATCATTTGGGGGACGTAGTAGCCGATTTTGCTCGTCTACAGCGGAAGTCCATGTCAGCAGCTGCAGCGCAGGTAAAATTGTGCAATGAAGGGGCGCAGTCATCTTACAAAAAAGCCAGACATGATGACACTGACAGACTGAGCAACAGTAATAGCTAGGAAGTTTATCCCGGACTGGAAGGCGGACACATTGCGGACCGTCTGGAACCAGACCGCGACGTAGGCCAGAAATATGTACAGCAGACTGGAGATGCAGAATGTGAACCACACCGCGCAAGCCATGGATCTCATCTTGATGATCCGCAAAGGCAAGGTTGCCTTGTCGCCTTGCCGGTGTTGGATATACAACCACACTAATATGAAGATGCTGAAGATGCTGAGGAGCAAGATAATCCGCCAGTTACTCCATTGGTATTGGCCGCCGCCCCATTCCAGGGCCAGGAGGAGACTGACGGTGGCGGGGATAAAGAAGATGTTGCCTAGAATATCGAACTGTTTCAGGGGGTGCTTGATGGTCTTTTGCTTCTTGTCTTTGCGTGGAGGAGGGTGGACTAGGAAGAAGACGGTGGCTATTGTGATGCCTCCGAGTGGGAGGTTGATCCAGAAGCACCATCCTAGCGAGAGAGGATATTTTTAGTAAAGACTTGTGACCAGATGATCATGACGACCTGTACGGGTTTGACGGTACTCACTCCAAGTCGCTTTATCCGTGAGGACGCCTCCTATGGTTGGGCCGACCATCTGCGCGATGCCAGCAGCACCGGCTAGAGTACCGGTATATTTTGGAAGTTCGTGGAGTGGCACGCTTTGAGCAATGATCTGTTGTTCCATATTGTTAGTATATTGTGGACTTAACATCAGAATATCCACGGAACAACTCACAGTAAAGGCTCCGACCAGGATCCCAGCCGACCCGAGTCCAGCCACAGCACGACCAACAATCAGAGCCAAAGAGCTCGGAGCAGCAGCACAGACGATAGAACCAACCTCAAAGATGGTAACTGCAATAAGGAACAGCCACTTGATGTTCACCTCGGCGTACAATTTGCCGTACATGAGCTGGAAGCAGGACGACGTCAGGAGATACGCCGACCCATACCAGCCTATGTCGGACAGGGAGTTGAACTCGGTTGTGATCTTGGGGACGGCTGTGTTGATTATTGCTCGGTCCTACAGGAGAAAAGCATGTCAGTGTTGAACTTCGAGTTGACAGATGATGAGGATAACTGGGAGCTTACGAGTCCGACGCAGAGCGCCGCCATGAATAAGCCAATACATATGAAGATCAGTTTTGAGCCGTGTGAGTAAGTATTCTTGACCTCCGCAGTGCTCTCAGCTAATGGCATTGGATCCGGGATAGTCTTCTCCTTGTAATGTTGGACACTCCGGCGTGAGGTTTGCCCCGGCTCGTCCTGGTGGTGCTGCTCCTGCAGGTTGTCGGTCGACCTGGGGGTGTCAGCTTCAAAATGCCACAATTGTAGAGAAGGTACAAGCTTACTCCCTTGATTCATGGGCGTTGGTTGCTTTCATCCTACTCCCCGCGTGGTCCAATGCTATGTTCGGACAAGAAAGAAGAAGCGAGGTGAATCTACCCGTAACGTAGGTGACAGGACTTGCTCGTCGGCATCGACGTTGTGCGACACACTGTGACACGACTTATCTAACACGGTAGGATGGCTGAATGTTCGAGTTTACAACACCTCGCAGTGCTAGCAAGTACACAATCCAGATTCTTGTTCTTTTATCTAACCCAAAAGGGGTCGTGTAAGTCGGCCCGGCCGCTGGTCGGGCCCGATTGCCGTTGCACCGAATGTGGGTCGCCTGTATCTCCAGCCCTTAACTCCTCCTCGATCCCGACTTCACCTCTCATTAAATTGTCCCAAACAATTTTATCGGCCTCGATCGGACCGGGCAACACCTGAACCCACGAGTTTGTACCAGTCCCTGAAAATTGCGGTGCAAGCCGCAACAGCACGCGGCATTGGAGACCTACCGGCTCACCTTGCCCGTTGGTGGCTCGTCGACATCGATATGTCCGAGACGGGAGAGCCTCGCGTTCGCAGAGAGCGTCCGCGTGCATGCGCGTACTGCAACAAGTCCAAAACTAGATGTATCTGGCCCGCCAGTACTGACCCAGGCCAAAAGAGCTGTGAACGGTACGATACTTCAACTACCCTAGCTGTCCTTGGCCATGGCAGACTGACAAAGACTATGAAAGGTGTTCGCGTTTGAAGCACATATGTGAGCTTCCTGAGTTCGGTGATAGGAGAAAGCGAGGGTCAACAACGTGAGTCTATTCTCTTATCCATGTTCTTCCCACAACTTTTCATAACCCAAGATCCTCTGATGCAAAACTGTCGGTCACGCCAGACCACCTCAAACAGGAGCATGTTCATATCATACATTGTGATACACCAATTGTCGTGTGTTATCACCATGGACTGAGTTCATCATGAACCCGAGCACGCCACCATATTCGCTCACTACTCACACCTACTGCCCATCGTATACTTCATCCGGCCTGACGCTGTCGCTAATCGCCGCATGTTAGACGTGTTGGTCAACTGGAAGAAAAGATAGACGGCCTGGTAACGCTACTCAAGGCTAGTCGACAGCTACCACAAGCATCCGTAGGCGACCTTCCAGCACATTCAGTATCTGTTTTACTTGGAGAGACGACTACGGTCACCCCCGGCCTAGAGCTGCCTGGTATCGCAGCGGTACCAGCTGCTGTAAAAGGCCCTCAACCCGACGATATTGTTTTTACACTTCCCACTCCTCCAGTTGAACAGATCGACATCTTTCCTAGTTTCCAACTGTCACTGGGTGAAGCCGAGGACATTCTACAGATCTACAAGGAGTCATATTCTCCGTTATTCCCTTTTGTGCCAGTGCCGCAAATGACATCGGCAAACGACCTTTTCACCGAGAAACCATTCTTGTTCAGAACCATCATGACTGTGACGGCACCTCAAAGTGCGATGACGCAGAAAATAGCAGACATATGGTTTCGTAAGTATGTCGCCGAACACATGGTTGTCAACCAGGAAAGGAGCCTTGAACTATTACAAGCCATCCTTCTTTATATCGCGTGGTGAGTTGCCAGACTGACTGCCGCCGAACGCCAACGGAATGCCACTCACTGACTGTTCTATCAGGGGCGACAACCATTTCTACGTGGCCAGTCAGGTATCATACCTTCTCCAGCTGGCCATCGCCTTGGTCATGGACCTCGAACTGAATACCCCTTCGAGGAATGCTGGACGCCTGCGAGGTGGCCTGGCAGAGGACGCTGCTAAAGCAGGAGGTGTGTATCGAGGGCGAGCTCCTCATACACTTGAGGACAATAGAGCGCTGCTTGGTTGTTTCTACATCAGCTCTATGTGAGTTACATCAGTGGCCGGGATGTGTTGCACATTTAACTGCTAACAAGGGTCCGCTAAGGGTAGCAGCTCTCTTCCGTCACTCATTCTACTTACCGCACACGAATTACCTGACCACGGCCTGTACAATCCTTGAAGGTGCACAGGAGTACGAGTCAGACAAGTTCCTCGTAGCGCAGATCCGTATGCAACGATTGATGGTCACGGGGTACCATGCCTTCCCAAATACGGACATTGAGGCATCGGCCCAAGCGGACTTCGGTACTGCCTTGTCCATGACCATGACGTCCATCCGCAATGAGGTAGAGGACCTCAAGAAGGACCTACCGCCGGAGATTCAGAACCACTGTGAGTAACACTATGTTTTGCATGGTGTGAAGTTGCATGCTAATAGCAACACCATGCAGACCTCTTCTCGCTCATCTACTCTGGAGCGATAATGCGTCTCTACGAACCGGTTATATACATGCGAACATCACTAGCTTCAAACGATGTCACAGATGGAGCACGGCGCACCGAAGGTCTATGGCGCTGCCTTGAAGCCTGCAGGATGTTCTTCAACGCCTACCAGGCCATTCCAGCCGCCGAAGTGCCCTACCTGCCCTTCTCCGCCACATGTCACCTGTCCTTTTGGATTGTTACCCTCAGCCGCCTACTATTCCTCAGCGACTCGGACTGGGACCTTCAGCTAGCTCGCAAACACGTGGACCTATGCGACATCGTCGAGCGTCTAAGCGAGCACTTTTGCGAGGCGGATCGATGCGCCGCGGCAGATGAGTGGAGGAGGAAGCGAAAGTTCATCGACGAAGGGCGGTCCACCATGATGGTGAGGAGCGACAAGCTCCGATGGATCCGGTCATGGTACACGTCCAAGCTGGTGCCTGTGGAGGAACATCAGCCCCGGATAGCCACCACGAGCGCCAGCGGCGCTGAGCTTCCGGATGTGGACATGTTCGAGGTGGATATGCTCTCTCCTGGGCAATTTGACCCGTGTTTCTGGGAGGCTCTCCTGAATGAGGATCTCGCAGTGGGCGCTACCAACCGTGGGTGAATCCTTCGTCAGCGGCACATGGTTCTCGTAGGGCTGATGTCACGGCCACAATTCACTTGGCGTTTACGAAGTACCGGAGTCGTGGGAACTCTAAAGCTCGGTCCTAAGTTTCTGTGACCGGCCCAGCCAATGGCAAGCAGAATATTGCTTTCCTCCGGATACTACTGTCGCATAGGGAAAGACTCGGTCTTTACAAAATGCGGCGATAAGCTCCTGGACAGGGAATGCGGAGATCCAAGTTCGGATCCCTGCACGTGTCAGGTGCGGCCCAGCCAATCATAGTCGCGATATGCTTCCCTTTTGGGAAGCTTTGGCGAACATCCCTGTCGGCCCCGAGCATCGGTACGTACCTCGCAACTACTTCCAGCATCTAACGCGAGGACATTATAAAGTCGACGAAGGCCGAACCGCGACATGCATGATGCTATACGAGACTCCAAGCCGTTCTGGAGGCCGAATACGCTCTACAATCACCTATAAAAGCCCTCCTCCCTCTCGTCCTCACCATGTCCGGCTCCCAGGAAACTAACCAAAGCAGATCCTCCTCATCCGCTTCTAAGAAAGACCTTGACCCCCTCCTATCTCACTCATCCGCCATCGGCATCCTCAAGCCGGGCGTCGTCTTCAACATATTCAACCCAAACCCAACTTCCCCCTCTCCTTCCACCGCAGCTGCCAGCGGCTCATCATCGACCATGCTTCCCCCGCCCCGCCTCGTACGTACAACCCACACACCCACAGGCACATCCGTCTTCGCCCCCGACACCGTCCTCGTCCCCCGCACCCCCTTCGGCCCGCAAGCAACGGCATTTACAGTCCTAGACATCAGAGACGCAGTCCCCGTCGACCTCCTCGGCTCCCAACCCGACGCCTCCCAAGTAACCCTCCCGCGCTGCCCCCCGGGCGGCGTCATCGCGGCCGTCAGCGACATCCCCGCCGGTTCGGGGCTCGCGGCGCCCCCCATGCATCGCACCCAGACCATCGATTACGCGGTTGTGATGTCCGGCGAGATCGTGCTGGGCCTGGACGGCGGGGAGGAGAGGGTCGTGCGGGCGGGGGAGTTAAGAGTTTATTGTTCAGGCGGGCACGAATCATACGTGGGCTAATCGCGCGGCTGGGCCGTGCCGGATCTTGTTTGTTATGGTTGGGGCGGAGAAGGTCGTGCTTGGGGACGGAACGGTGCTGGAGGAGACGAGCTTTAAGGGTGTGACGGGGTGAGGGCAAGGACATGTATTTCTCTTTAATTTTGAGGTCATAAGTTGGCAAGTGTTTCTGTCTTTGAATATCGATGCTTAGTCAGTCTGTAATTGGACGCGTCACGCGTAGTTATCTACACAGCCGTATCCAGGCAGTTGAGTGTTTGGATGACGCAAGCTGCAGGACTTTAAGCGAACGTAGAACGACAAATGAGATTACTTGACTTTTATGCGAGCCGTGGTGTCAACAGGCGTACAGCCATATATGAACATGTATGTTACCGTCAAGCTTTGTTTTGTATAACATTGGTCGATACTGTCTCATGGCATCTCGTAAAGTGCATCTTGCGGTTAATAGTCACCGGGCCGTTTTAGAACAGTATAACTTTGTTATATGACAGTACCGTGACTTGGTAAGTTAGAAGGCCAGAGCAACATTGGCGTAAGTCTTACACTGTCAGTTGGCGCAAGGCGAAGACTGACTGCGAGTATCAGGGTTATATCTGTGTTGTGACTTTGCTACCTCTCCAGACAAGATGGGTAATAACCAAGCAAACGCTTTGCCTAGCAAGAATCGTAAGCTGGACTACGCCGACAATACCAAGATAACCATTACGGGCATGCTACTAAAACAGAAGAGGTAAATGAGCCGCCCTCTCGTTCAATCCGCATTGTTGCTAACTGACATGGACATTTTGCAAATCTGCCAAGCTGGCAGGGAGTTGGCAAGTGGTAACTGAGGAAGCAGACCGAGTAATAGCGATGGATTTCCTCCTCTATTTTTATGAAGCCTACAACATCAAGTCGTGGGGCACATCGTGGGAATATTTTTGCCTATATAAGCAGCTATACTGGCGTCACGGCAGTTATATGGACCGGAATGACAAGCAGAGAAGTTCTCAAGGTACGTCTGGCTGCGGCTTTTGAGACTTAGGCTGACAGACGCGCTAGTCTGTGTTTATTTGCTATGGTTGACAATAAACTGGACAGCTGCACTCCCCCAGGTGGGAACTTCCTGGCTGTGAGCACTTGTGTCGTCGCCCGAAGCGCAATAAACATCACCGTTGTCGCAGTAGCTTTGGATCTTTCCAGCATACGTGTTGAGCAGAGCGAGGCTAGAGCCGCCGCGCGAGAAGATCTGACAACACGTGTCAGGCGTCGTCTTTGACGAGACATGGCAATTCAAAACGGAAGCACTTACACCGTCGTCGCTTGTATCAGTGCCCGAGTCAAAGGACTGCCCATGCGTGAAGCTTGGGTCACCAAAGACGGCGACTGCGGAGACTATAGAGCGTCAGAACCCCTGGTTCCCATGTTCTCCAGTCCCTCTTTCGTGGAGAAGAAAACTTACTGTACTTCACGTAGTTGGCGGAAAGAGGCGTCGGCTTGTCCACGCCTCCGGCAAGCGCATCGGTAATGACGTTTGCTCCCTGGCTGAAACCTACCAGCACAATCTTGCCCCCGCAGGTGTCGGCATACTGCTGGACCAGGCTTATGAGGGTGTTGATTCCGTCAGTGACGGAGCTGGGGTAGAGGGGATCCGCCCAAGAGGCGGGATAGTCGAGCGCGATGCCTCCGGAGTGGGGGATAGCGGCAATCACGCTGGTGACGACGGACGCAACGCTTCCGTAACCAGCGTCCTCGTCCGTGCCGCGAGCACCGATGATGTAGACGCCGCTGTAGCAGGTGGTGGCTCGGACGTCCAGCGCGAGAGGCGCCGCCCACGCTGCGGCGGCGAAGGCCAGAGTGAAGAAGGAGGCAAGCATAGTGTAGGGCTTGTTGCTATCAGTGATATCAACAAGATGTATCAGTAAGAGGATTGTCGTCAGCTATGCTTGGGCCCGGCCTCCTGAGTCTGTCGGAGCAGAATCGCTTCGAAAGATGCCAGCGCTTTATACTACAGTTCGACTCCTGTCCATTGTAACCCCCTGTCTCGTACTTCTGCTGCATCCTGCACGCATGTTGCGTTCGGCCGACTCTCTCAACCCGTTGGGACAGCGGAGTGTTAAGCCCGTGTGAGTGATGCTCTCGATCATTGGCACGGCGTTGTCTAGGCCGGGTGGATTAGCCCAGGGAATGCAGTTCATTGTATTCTCGAGGCACGGGCACGGTTATCGCTCTGTAAGCGCAAGATTCTAGTATAAAACGTTACACGGAGGAACTCCGGCCTTCTAAGGAATTTTGGGAAGGTCTATAAGGCTACGGCGGGCACGGTGCCAAGACTAGCCAGCCCATTGGTGTCATTTTTGCCGTGATGGTCACCGGTGCAGCATGGCGTGCAGCGGAGAGTTCACATGATAAGGTAGTTCACGCTAGCAGCCGGCCGAGGCATGCTCACCAAAGGTCACTATAGGTATGGGCCAGCTCGCCATTTTGATCTGTTCCTAGGATGGGCAAAGTGAAATGGGACTCGGAGTCTGCACAAGCTTTTACGTGGCTGCCGCTTAGACTCTAGTGCCGGACTAGGGTTCCGAAGGTTGGGGTTGCAATCGACTGAGTTGCTTCTAGGTGTACACTGACTCTATAAGCCTCTTCTATCTGTAAGCTTTTCACAATGCACGGGAAAGTCAAGTGACGGTGTCAGCAAGGGTGCAGTTTTCGCTCTCGTTGCGCCACCGGGCGTGCTTGGCAGGGCGGTCCTCTATCGGTCGGTAAATAGTAGCAAATGTCGGTCAGAACATACAGCTTGCTAGTCCGGCAAGGATATACGACTACCTCCTGCCCGGACCGGCAAGGGGTGCGGAGGTATGGTGAACGGGCCGACTGTGCCCCCATTTCTGAACGTCTCAGCAGGACACGTGGGGTGTCCTCGTCCGGCATATCGCAGAGAGTCTGTGTTCAGTTGACAATGGGTCCCGACGTTGCAACAAAAGGCGGGGACGTGTCCACGTGTCGATCATGTTGTAGCGGATTGCCTAAAAAGGAATATGCCCACAGTGTCTCGTCGTCCGAACGATACATTCCGTTAGGCGATAAGGAGAGAGGGCAAAATCGATGGCTCACTGTTCACAGACCCCTGGATATACCTTAAGTAGTCCAAGGTCTTCGCATCTCACGGGAAGGTCTGTTTCATATGGCAGTCCAAACCGCTTTCTTCCCAAATCATCCGATACTGCAATGGTATGTCTGCTGTCGTCCGACATTGTCTAGACCCAGGACTATGCTGGGCATCGAGTGACTTTAAATCAGCCTCGACGAGACCATCAAGTGGTCATATAGGATCATATAACACTGAGTCTAGTCATAGCTAAAGTCGGCTGGGTCGTCGAGCTCCTTCATTGTCACACAAAAATTGAAAAGCGGCGACGTTTGGTCTTCAAGGTCCCTTTTTTCCTGACGGAAAGTTTGTCTATTGTGGCTGCTCGTTCTTCCTGGCTAGGTAACGCAACCGCATACTTGACAGCATGGTCCCCTGTATCCACATCCCAAAAAGCAGCTTCTTTTGCTCCTTCACATCGTACCACCGTCAGACCAACTCTCGGCGGATAGACAAGTCAAGATTCCACGACAACATATCCCACAGACCCCAACTGATGTGAACCGATTGTAGGCGTAGCCATGAAAGCAACACACGGGTCAGTGTCCACATCCACCAGAGCCATCCTAATACCCACTGGTATCAACAGCAACAACCTTCCCTCCCTCGACGTAGGTCCCATTCACCGGACCCGCCTGCGCGCCAGAGGTCACGACGTACAGCGTCTTCTGGTCCGTCTTGCCCCTTCCAAAAGCGGCAGCTGTGTCGCCGGCAACAGTGGTCTGGTTTATGCCTCCTTCCACAACCTCGTAGCTCCCGTCCGGTCGGACAGCAAAGAGCCTGTTTGCCACATTCTCCACCGCCCAGATGACACCGTCGCTGCCAATCGCAAAGTCGTCCAGAAAGATCGCTTCCTTGATCTGCACGAACTTCTCCATGGCCGCGCCCATGGCCACGCCCCCGGTCTTGTCGATCTTAACTCGGTAGATGGTCCGCTCGAAGCTGTTGGTGAAGTAGAGGGTGTCATTGGAAATGCGGATACCATTGATGCCGATGGCGAGCGGGGAGCCGGGCACGACTTTCATATCCAAGAAGTCCAACGCCTTATTGAATCGGCCCGTGAGCGTGTCCAAACGCCAGACGACGCCAAGCGCGGAGTCGGCGATGAGGACTGTTGTGGGATTCTCTGGGAGACTCGTGAGACCGTTCATAAAGGCGACTGGCTTCATTGAGGTGATGAGATTGACATTCTTGTTGTTGTACATGTCACTGCCATTCAGGTCGACTTCCCAGGCTGAGAACGTGCCGTTGACCTGCGCACCTATGCCGGTGAAGTTACCGCCTGTGACGGTAAACACGTCGTGTTTCGTCTCGGCTATGCCCAGAAGTCCGTCGACAGAGGTGAAGTTGTGGACGATCGAGACGGTTGGCTCGGCGCTCGACGGGTCCGAGATCTGGATCAGGGCCGCTGAAGGCATCAGGACCGTCACAAGAAGATCCCCATTCGACCGGACGAAGATGTTTTCCAGCCAGGTGTGATTGGGAAACTGGTAGACGACCCGGTGCGAAAGCGGGAGGCCCGCGGCCAACTGTTTGGCTCCGTGAACTGGTGAGGCAAGAGCCAACACCGCAAGCAGAATCGCCCACAGAAGCATGGTTTCGTGAAGTTCTTGCTGAGGGCGTGAAAGAGTTCTTATTGAGGGCTTGGAAAGTGTCAAAGAGTGATTCTCAAGGAAGGAAGGAACGCTCGCCGGAAATGATTTTTCTTCACAGAAATGACTGAGGGAGGAGAGGGAAATTGCAGTTTGCCAGGGAAATAAAGTTAATGAAGGGCACTGATGTTAACTAAGATGTTCAAGGTAAAGTTGTTGAGCTCGGGCCATCACAGTTCAGTTCTGAGTTGAGGGTACCAGGGTACCGTACCTTAGGATGGTGAGGCTCAGGTACGTGGAATCCCGGCAAAGTGAGGTGCAGTGGTTGGGGACGATTGAGTGGCAGACAATGATCCTCAAGGACTGGGCACATATATAGGTGAAAGACAGGGAAAGAGTGGTGAACCACGCCAAAGGACTCCAGCTCAGACACTAGAACCCAAAAACACAAACTAATAATGCCGATGAAATATATCCTAATGTACCCACCCTGTGAAGGCGGCGAAGCTGAGTTTGAATGACCTTAGAGGGTCGAGTTAGTTGCTGCTTCGAAGCTGAAAAGGTCTGAGAGTGATGATGATGATGATCGACTGTAAACGACTCGACGAAACTGATATATGTCTCACCTAGATGATGAACAGTATGTTGGAAACAGTACACCTGAAAGTTACTGGTTTGTCCGACCTTAGATGGGGTGGTAGATCTTCGGAAGCTGTCCTTATATACTGCTGTGTTTGACCAAATTGTGACAAAACTATGATAGCATGGTCCATCTGGGCTCTCGTAGCCATGAACAGGCTGATAGATCCGCAGAGTTGGCCGTATATATCCATCGGGCCTTCGGCGTGATGTTCTTCGTATTATTCCTATATCAGAATAATCAGAGAACAAAGCGATTCGATTCGCGTGACGTGCATGTTCCTCACACGATCTAAGAACTGGCGAACAGGGGCCGGACGAAAATCAGGGATCTTAAGGCCGGAACCATGCAGACCAATGCAGAAGAAGTGAGACTGGACCGGGCCGAGCGGGTGTTTGGCGGCTAGTTGCATGTCGAACATTGACGGATGCGTGGCATAGGTCAACCTAGATTAGACGACACGTCTTACAGCCGACGCGAACATGGTAGTACTCGTCGGCGTTAAGGAAACATTGTCATGTCGGGTGGAGGGCGGCATCGTGTCGTATCTGTGACCGGCGATTAGTAACGCTCCCATGCATACAACTTAGCACGACACTGACTAATATCCCAAAGTTTCCTGGCTGAAGGAGCTGAGGTACCCCAGAATGCAGTGTTTCCGGAGAGTTTCTTTGTTTGTCATCCATTGACAATTGGATTGACGTCCGAGTGACTGGCCCATAAGGCTGGCAAATGACCCGCCTGTTCGCTTTCTCAGCACCATGTTCGTGATTCAAATGAGGAAGGGTCCAATCAGATGTCAGCCAAGCTTACCGGTTCCTCGGCTGGGCCATTGAGTGGGAAAAACTGGCGGTGTCTGGGCGTCCGCTCGTTGTTCGACAGGTTGCTGTTGAGAAGAGGTAATATTTTCGGGGAGGCGAGCTCATGTGCTGCTGAGATCCCCTAGATACAACCTAGCTCCCGTGTACTCTCTGATCCTTTCAAAGACTGACTGCGCCGCAACCTTTTGCTCTTCAGATGTGCTGTTCTGGGCTGCTTTGATGAGTTTGATGGGCCACAGCAGCAGGTACGCACCGACGGCACGGCATTTTGGAGGAGTTGATGTCGGATCTCGTACTCGGCCAGTATCATCCAGGTCTCCAAGGGACTGGGGCACGGTAGATAGTACCTTGTCGGCAAGCGAGCGTATGATAGTTATCGATTCGACCACCAATGGCATGACGACGGCGGCGTCGCTTTGCTCCAGGTGAGCAGAAGCGGTGGAAGCCTGACGGAGACAGGTCAAGAGTTGTTCGTGGAGGGTGATCCTAGCTGCGCGATGGTAGTTCCACTCGTACGCACTCCAGATATCGGGGTGAATCTGGATAGTATCCGGGAAGTCTGCCATGACAACCTTGCTACCAGTAAACTCGGTCTTTGGGATGGTTTTGAATGCCCACTGAGGTCCTTGTCGCCAGCTCACGGCTGTCTGGTCGAGTTCTTGCATCTCATGAACAATGTCTACCACTTGCCTGACCGACATGTCCGTCTCCTTCAGATCCTTGACTAGCTGGCGTGCCCGTTCGCAGATGGTTGATATCTGAAGCGCGTCCTTTTCGAGGTGGACGGAGTCCATCTCGGCGCTGAGTTGACCTAGCAGTGGTTCTGATTCCTTCATTGGCGCAATTTGAAATGCCAGTCGTTGCTTTTGCTGTTCTGAGTTTTAGTACTACAACAGATCATGATTCCGGTGTATGGACTGAGCGAACCATTTGATGATGGGCAAGTCGGAAGAGACTCCAACCGCGGGGGGTATTGAACTGCGTTCCGCGGAGCCTGAGAACGTGGGCAATGCCCTGCACGTGGGCACCGCGACGAGCATCCGGCAAGAATAGCGCCTGCGTGATCAGGTTAGCCACAGAGCATATGTGGTCCATCGGTGGATGGGGACAAGCCTCGAAGAAGTCAAGAACAACGACGGTCATTAAGTCGTAGTCGTCCGGGATCTTTCCCTTCTCGCTTAGAGACTGACTCAGAGCTGCCAAAGCCTTGCCGTAGCAATCTAAGGCTTGTGTTGCCAGACCAGCATCAGGCCGGTACTCGCGAGACGCATCAGCAAGGGCAGCTGCTTGAACTGCCCATCGCAACGCGAATCTGCCTTCGACGTTTACCTCCTCAAAGAGACATGGTAGATGCTCGAAAAATCCTGATTTCGAGTTTGGGCCCGGATATATGACATATTTGTCGAAGAACTTCGAAACTGCCTGGTTCTGAACCTGCAAAAGCTCGTTGCTTTCGAGACTGCGCTGCTGATAAGCTGGTCCTCCTGCCGCTTTCGTGGAAGGTGATGTCGCTGTAGTGCCATAACGGCTCAGAGAATCAAGAGATACGCTCCTGGCCAGAGTTCGACTCCCACCGGATAGGCTTGCAGTATCTGACGACCTGGACTGCTCAGGTGACGAGCTTCGGTCTGGCCGGACTGTCGCCTTTGCCACGACCTTCTCGGTCTGATGGCGGAAGATCAGGTCTGACTCGTCCCTGTAGCCAACGCATACTTCATTCCTTCCGGTGCAGCGGCGGCAGATTGGTCGGGTTTCGTCACACTTGATATACGGTGGTCAGCTGAGCTCAATGATGTGCGAAGACGCGTCGGCACTTACTCTGACCCTCCGCTCTCGACAACGCAGACAACCTCGGCTGATCCTGGGCATTCTGCACACTCAACCTCGCTCCATGACACTTTCAAGGATGAGAACTGTCGTATTCTGTGTTTTCTCTGATAGAGTGCGATGAGCAAAGTCGCGAGAAGCTCGTTATGTGCAGCATGACAATTAGGGTGGTGTCTTCCGATAGCAGCGGCACAGTGAAGGATCAACACTAGGCCCCACACTGCCTATAACCACTAGCAGTGCCTGATACATACGGGTATACTAGTAGCACCTTCCTCCAGGGGAACCTCCATTATATTCGTCCCTTCTCTGTTTGCCTGCAAATAACAACACTGATTCACTTCCAATCCAAAATGCCGAACTTCAATTCAATTCAAAATGTCAAACTTGATTCCTTGTGCAAACAAACGCCTATCCTATTCCGCGTCCTTGAACATATTCGCAACCCCCTGCCTCTCCAACTTCACGCCCCTCCCTAACCGATTCAGCTCCCTCAGATACTCCCTAGCAGCCTCCAAATCCGTATCATCAACACTGCCAAACTTCGTCCAAGCATCAAACGCCAACAGCGCATATCTCCTAGCATCCTGCAAATCCCCAACATCAAAAGACAACCTGGCAACAATGTCATAGTACTCCGCCAGCAGCGGTGGGACACCCTCTCGCTCGCCAACCTCAAGCCACTCCTGCGCCATGACCAGCGCATTCTCAAAGTACTGCTGGCTGCTAGCTTGCAAAACTGACTGCTTCAGCTCTCCGACCCGCTCGCGGCGATGGTCTGAGTCGCTTATCGCCGCCTCGTCTGTCGAGTGGCACAGAGAGCAGGAGCAGTCGAAGCCCCAGACTTGGCGGAGGTATTCGCGTCTTTGGTTGTGTGGCATGCTTATGGGGGTGTCTACAACACTTGAGCACCACTTCCTTTGTCACAGATATACCCGGGTCTTGACTTACAGCTCACTGTTATCTCCTCCCCGGGCTGTATGGTCCTGTACGGGAAGACCTCGAGAGCAAGCGTCTTGGGCGAAAACCGGTACAGCGCGCTACATTCCCGTCAGGCCTTCCAGCACAAGTAACAGACAGACGGGTACTTACTTCGGTTGACAATCGTGGTTGATCCTCTAGACACACCACATCAGCATCCACTCCCTAACACCGTCTTCCCCAGGGCTAACTCACCGAGAACTCCAAAAACAACCCCATAGCCGCCTCCTCCTCCGTGACCTGCACACTAACAGCATTAGGCGCCAGTATGTCATCAAGCACATAGTCACCCTTCTTCCTATGCAGCTCATACACGCCCCTCCTCGTCTCGCCAGGCAACTGCTCAACTCCCCTCTTGACCAATCTCCGCCTATGGTGCGCCTTTGCGTCCTGCAAGAATGACACTCCCAGCAGCAGAGCCGGGTACTCGACCATGAAGATCTCGCCGCGCTTCAGCTTCCGGCTGGCGACGACGCCTTTGCCTTTGCCTGGTATGTCGACTATGCGGTATGCGTCTGGTTTAGGACGGGGATGGAATAGGGGTGAGACTGGTGGTTCTGATAGGACGTTCGAGGCGACGAGGGATGAGGCTAGCTCTGGCGTAGTGACGATGCTTGTTCCGTGGTTGGAGTAGGCGGTCGTTGAGGTGTAGAGGCAGTAGACCCCTTGACTGACGCCTGTGGATGTATTGTTGTGGTCGGTTCCGGTCCGTAGGCAGTGAGTAGGGTGATCCCATGGACTAAACGTTCCGGAAGTGTCATCTAGAGGGTGATGGCATATCAAATCATCCTTCCTTGGTTGCAAGGGACCAACTGGGCTATACAGGCATGCCGCGCCAGTGGCTATCGTCGTGAAAGATGCAGTGAAGGCTGCGAGTCTCCATAGCGACATTGTCTCGAAGACCTAAGGAAATATCAGTCTCTCAATGTGTTTTACATCAAAGTCTTTTGTGGTCATACCGCTAACAGACTGCAAACTCGCTTATGTGTGGTTATCGTCACGGAGGTGAGGACATGCGACGATTCGCGAGACATACGAAATTGATAACAGCTTGCACTTCTGAAGTATACACGTTTCATCCCAGACCCAGACAACTAAATGCTTGGTAACTATGGTTGTGCAATATAACCGTGCCGGTTAAAGCGCCAACCGGACGTCGCTGCAATCAACCGTGTCAAGTTGCCCTGGGAGCATTACCGGGTTTGAACTTGACCTACTGTGGATAGTACTCTCTCGAGACGACTTCAGGTTTCTCAGGGGTTATTTGCTCCGACCTTTTGGTATGCCGAACATATTGTTGTGGCAGAAAACCGTACAGGCAACAAACACAACATGGAAGCAGGCAAGCGTGCCCCTAATTTTGCCCTGCGTCCGCTGTGATTCCCTTGTCCTAAACAACTCTAAAATGTACAAGATACCACCTAAAACATACTCCAAGACGTGGGCATATGGAAGAACCTATCTCCAACGCGCTACAGCGCTAGCCATGCTTTTATAGCTCGTTTCCTTGCCGCAGCATTGCCAAATCTCATCCCTCTGAACATCCCCTGACCTAGACCTAGTCAACACCCTTCGCCCCTCGGCATCTCCAGTCACCTATCGAACCTATCGAAACAGGCTCCCCATAACAGACGAAGCAGCAAAGCTTCCAACAGCCTTGATCAACAACCTAGTCTTCCTCCTCGTCTCAGCCATCTCCTCCGCATCGCCAGCGCCGCGACCACTGCCCATCTGCGCAAGCGCCTCGTCGCACCGAGCAAGCAGTTCCGTGACCCACGACCCCAGCGCTCCCTCGCCACCCTTGCCGCCAGGAGCTCCGCCGCGGCGCTCGACCTCGCGCACCCAGGCTTCGACGGCGACATTGATCCACTGGACGATAATCTTCCTCCTCTTGCCAGTGAACGGCGCCTCCTGGTTGTCGAAGACGTTCTCGAGCACGCGCACGATCAGCGTGTGCGAGACGCCGAGGTGCAGGAAGAGCAGCACGGGCCAGCACGGGTCCGCGCCGATGGTCGCGTCTTGGGCGTGCTCGATGGCGTACTTGCAGACGATGGGCAGCAACGTGTCGATGGGGAAGATGAGGCTGTCGAGCGATGTGCGGTGGGCGATGGTCTGTACCTGGCTCGAGACCATCTCGTAGGGTTGCGGGGGCGGAGCGGTGGGCTCCTCGACGCCGGCTGGCAAGGCGCGGCCGGCGCGGAAGTCGTTCCATATCTGCTGGCGCTCTTCGATCTCGTGGTGAGTGCTGATGATTAGGTTCTCCCATGTCTCGGCGATGACGCGGGAGTTGTGGAAGTCGGCGGCGTGGTAGATGAGGAGGCAGAGGTCGTAGTAGCCAGCTTGGTCGGCGTAGTTGTTGAAGAGCTACAGATTGTCAGTATATTGGCACATGTGCGTTGGGTGTTGGTAAGCTTACCTCGGTCAGATCCCGAATAGGGCCATCCAGACTCTTCTGTATCTCCTCTCGCCTATCAGGCGGGATGCGGCCGTCGGCCATGAGTCGCTCGAGCAGATCGTCTTGTATGTGTGCAATCTCGAGAAGCTCAGTGACCTCGTGGTTGAGCAGTTGCTGCTGTTGGCGGCTGACGCCTGTAGTGGTCACGCTGGCATTGCCCTTTGCGCGACTGAGGAGAGTGATACGATCCTTGATACCGATAGCGAATTCGGTATGTTTTGCGAGATCGGCTTGTACCTGAGCAGCTTCGAAGAACCTGCTGCGATGGGTGTAGAAACGGCAAAGCAGATCAGCATGACGGACGTCCTTGCCAGCGAGCCGCTGGAGGAACGTGATGACGTGCGGCGAATCAATCGCCAGGATGCGATCGGTCCAGTCCTGGTCGATGTACCACTGGTATAGATCAAAATGGAAGACTTCGTCGTCAGAGTTGTTGACGACATCATAGGCTTCCATCCGCTTGGTTGCAGACAGGGTCAGTCTGCCATCGATCGTCTCTGGTTCGGCGAGGGAGTCCGCGTCGAGCCGACTCATGACCTCATGAATCAGAGCATAACAGCGCTTCCGCTCCTCAAAGGCCTTTTTCCTCGGATCGGCCTCGGATTTGCCCTCGTTAACCCATGCAAGCGCAGAGTTCCCACGATCCTTCTCGCGGGCGACTACCAGACACAGCTGGATCGCACCGGCGTAGTATTTGAGCTTAATGTATTGCTCGACAGCGCCCCTGAGATTAGCATCGGACAAGCTGCCAGCAACACGCTCAAAGAGGCGTAGACTCTCGTTCAACAGGGTCCGCAGCGCATTAGGATTCGCGGTCTGCTCAGTGGCTCGTTGAAGTTGTTCTTGCGCCTTGAAGATGACGACATCATCTGGACTACAGAAGCTGCCACAGCGTCGGCGAAGAGCATCTGCAACTGTCTCAACATTTGAGCCGCTCTCGATGTTGCGATTAACAATAGCCTTCACAAGCCGTTTAGCAAGGTCCTTGCCTGACGATTGAGAGAACAAGTTCTCGAACGTCAAGTCTCTGAGTTCTTGCCGAGAGGTATCATCAAGGCGCAGAAATATGTCAGTGACTCGCTCATCGAAGAGCATGAGGACGAAGGAGATGCCCTCGGAGATGCTTTCCATCAGCTGCTGAAGAGCGTAGAGGGCTTGATGTTCGGCCTGCAGAGCAATCTCCTCTTGTCGGCTTGCGACACGCTGAAGGTCCGAGGGGCCGGAAAGGCCTTGAATAACCCCTTTGTTGGCGACAAGAAAGTTCCTCAGCCTCTCGAGGTTCTCCTGCACCGTGGCAAGTTTTGCCAGCGGGATAGTAGATTTGACGCCAATGCCACCAGCGGGCTCTTGTACTAGAGTGACTACTCTTGACTTCCACAGCGTCCGGATAAGCCGAGTCAGGTACAAAGACAGAGCATCGTGACGAGAGGACAGCTTGACAGATTCGGTTGTTATTTGGGTGCCGTCTGTCTCGGAGAGCGTAGGTTGACCGCCAAAGTCGATGAAGGCTGTCCTCGCCCGATCCTGGGTAGCTTGGTCCACCGCTCTGCTCGTGCCGGTCCGCAGGTCGCTCCCCTGGCCACAAGCCACGGCCAGAGCGGCAGAAATTGTCTCAACCCGGCCATAGCGACTGATGAATTTCCGTGTCTCCCTCTCTAGATTCTCGTCGCCATTAGCACGATTGATAGCTGCAGCGAAGATGTCGACAAGTCTTCTCCGGCCAACGACATGCACTCCAGTGTTAGTTAGGATAGCAAAGTCGCTCGGAACATCATCAAATTGAACCGCAAGCTCATTCCCGAATCCTAGCGGTTGCTTGGCGGCGGCGAACGGTTTCGTGATGCACCCCACTGCTATAGCCCGGTTGCTTTCGCCTAGATCGATCCAAGTGGCCTGCTCGTAGAATTTTTGGGCCGACGTAGGAGTTGTCATCTTGATTCTCCCTGTGTCCGGCGTTGAGACGAACAACTCGTCGGAGCCGGGGTTCTGGTCCTTCCTGACGAAGTCGAAAAAGTAGCCAGGTGCGAAGCGCTGGCCGAAGACGCTGGTTTTCAGCGTCTCTGAGTTAATGTCCAGCTCTGACTCGTTTCCATTAAAGCCAATAGCAATCTGTCGATCTCTAATTGTAGTTCCTGATGATGGCGGGAACTTGACGAACTGCACTTGCATACTTTGTGGAGCCAGGTTGGCTGAAGCGTTGAGCATGTAGGATGCAGAGCTTGTAGCGCTGAGAAAGAGTCGACATCCGGTATTGGTCAAAGCCATAAGATGAAGCTTGGATGCCTCGCGAGAAGCGATTGGGCTGATCGAGACGATATGGGTGCGGTCGTTGAGGAGGCTAGAACGCTGACTCAGCATATGTGTGATGTCGCGAAGACACTGCTCCTTGGTCTTCTCGATGGCCCGCGTCAGCTTGTCGGGACCATCCATGTGGTAGGTCCGAATGGTCGATTTGGATGATAGGGAGTAGAGCAGATTCCTCGTATCGTCTACAACGAGATCTGTGAGATGTTCGTGGTCACGGCTCGAGAAAAAGTCGATCGGGGCCAAGGTAGGAACGACGGATGACCACCCGGGGTGCGAATGGTTGATCTTGCCGCAACGACTTGAAAACCACTTCTCTTCCTGTTGATAGTATAACTCGTGGATGTCTGTGTCGCTTTCTCCACCGAAGAAAATACGGCCCGTAGCGCTGCCGACTATGAGGCTGATGTCTGTGCTTCCGCGGTGCACGCTCATCTTGGTCTGGTAAAGAGATATGGTCTTTGCTCCGCTTGGGGTGGACGCGGCAGAGACGCCAAGCAGAATGATATCGGCACCGGTTGCCACAACCAAGATGTGTGTGATGGTGTTGACGAAGACACCGGGTTTTGGGGGAACAAGCGCAACAGCGGTGATAGTATGTATGGAATCTTCAAAGCCGATCAGCTCAGGGTTGGGATGTGTGTAGTCCCATAGGAAGAGGGAGCTATCAATAGCAGCCCAGGCATGGTTGATCTCAGCAAACAAGCCCATCTTGGTTACAACCTCGCCACCGTTCAACTTCTCGAAGATTTGGTCGGGGATCGGGTACATCTGGGTCTTGGTAAAGGGAGCCCACTCGCTGGTCTGTAAATCGTAATCGGATGAAGTTCCGGCTGTTGGACAAAGGACGTTAGCAAGTTCTTCGACTATAGAGGGTATTTCCAATGTGCCTCACGTCTGCAGTAGGTATCAATATCAGGGAAGCTTTCGTCGAGCTGCAAAACATTGTTCACAGTTCTCGCCGCTTTGAGGATGGGAGGAAGAGGTGCTTCTGAGGGTGCGGGCTGGCCCTGCGACTGGGACTGGAGACCCAAGCTCCCTCCAGACGAGCTTGGAACAATAGCATTAGATGTTGTTCCTGTGTAGGAGCTTGAAACTGGTCCGGGAGTGTCACTGAAGAGGCGGCGGCGGACAGCATCGTTTCTCGTCGGGGCGGGAGTGTTGAAGAATGCGCCTGGCACCTGGCGCATCGGCGTCGCAGTCGGCTGGAAAGTCGTCATTTTCCACAATTGCGCGTCGTGCGCTGCCTCTTTCAGCTCCTCCCCAAGGCAATCGAGGTTTCGGTGGCCGCGCGGGAAGCTGTCGGTAGCTGTTTGGTAGCTTTGTCGTAGCTCTTCGCCGTCAGTGAAAGCTAATTACGACTGGCGATGCAGTACGTCGTTGCTATCGATGCATGAAGAACAAGAACTGAAGAGCGAGACAGCAAATTGAGTAAAAGGCGGGAGAGCAAGATGGGGTTGCGTCCCTCTTTTGAGCTTGATTTTCTCTTTGAATGGTGACGTGAAGGTGAAGCTCCAAAAGAGTGGTTGGTGATGGCCAGAAATGTGGGGAGGCTGTAAACATTTTGAGCAAGGGCCGCCTGAATGAAAGGTCCATCGCCAGAAGACGCGCTCGCGCCTGGCCTCAGCCGCACTAATCCCCTTTCGGACACAAGGCTGAAGAATCCGGCGGCGGCGAGCATTCATCAGACAAAGGATATGAGCTATACTTTAGAGGCATTATGTTGCAGGCTTCTCCGTTATGGATATAGATCTAGTCTCATATTACAGCTTTATCAACCCTAAACTTCCCTTATCAAAGGAAAAGTACAGCTCAATAGCGACCATGTGCCACTCCCCTATACATGTCACTTCATGTTCCCTTCAGATCTACCCGTCTCTGAGAGACACTAGTGTCACACCATCCAGCCCAATCACGCCTTCTTAGCCTCACGCTCTGCCTTCCTGAGAGCGCGCTTGCGAATGTCCTGGTGCATGACGAGGTTGTACCAGATACCCCAGGAACTGCCAGCACCAATTGTGTTCTCGACCACCCACGACAAGAGAGAATGGCTCCAATACGGAGTGTACGTGTATGCATAATACTGCCCACCAATGCCGACATTGCCGAGGGCAGAGCGCACCCACTTCTGAGGGTTCGGGATGAGCAAGCTGGTGCGGCGCACCTTGCTCATGGCAGTGGTGACCAGGTAGCTGAGGCAGAGTTGAACATCGACGTTCTTGGGCTTGAGCTCCGCGGCCAGGGAGCTGCTCCAGTGCTGCAGGAATGCCTTGCTTCCGCTGTAGGTGGCCAGGTAGGGGGTCGGCATCCAGCCGGCGAAGGAACCCACGGTCAGGATGAGGCCGCGCTTCTTGCGCGCCACGATGAGGGGAGCGACAACTTGGGTGACCTTCAGTGT
Organism: Coniochaeta ligniaria NRRL 30616; assembly: GCA_001879275.1. Classification (NCBI taxonomy): domain Eukaryota; kingdom Fungi; phylum Ascomycota; class Sordariomycetes; order Coniochaetales; family Coniochaetaceae; genus Coniochaeta; species Coniochaeta ligniaria. Next base: position 1,309,677 of record KV875098.1, on the reverse strand, counting down.
AGCCAAGCAGTTGATGGTCACAATGTTCTGGAGCTCGTCACCGGGTGTGTCGAGGAAGGAGACAGGGATGCTGTGGCTCTGGCCGACGTTGTTGACCAGGACACCAATGTCCAGACCCTTGATAAGCTCTGCGAGTCGCTGGTAGTCCTCGTCTGCATCCTTGGAGAAGTCCATGGCCAAGATCTTGTTCTGATGCCCCACCCATCTCAGTTCCAGTTCCCTCGCCAGCTTCTTCAGCTTCGATTCGGTTCGCGAGACGAGGATGAGGTTGAAGCCCTTGGCGCAGAGCTGGTGGGCAAATTCTTTGCCGAGGCCGTCGGAAGCGCCGGTGACGACTGCCCAGGTGCCCTTATTGCCATACCTGCGGAGCTGTCAAAAGCACACAGGTTAGCTCGGGTTCAAGGTATGTGTATTCGAAGCGTCACTTACGTTTGTGCCGCCCAAGATGAAGAGCTTCAGGAGATGCCACACAAAGCTCAGCACTTTGGAAGAAACATAGAGAGCTCCAATGCCGGCAAACGCACACTGAACGTGAGGGTTGGCCACAAAGGCCGACGCACAGTGCGTCGCGATGGCCAGATATTTCTCCATGTTTCTGTGCTTTCCTTGACCAAGAAAGCCTCGCAAAGGTATCAGGAGGTGCGGAAAAGGTCAGGTATAAGAGTTGGTAAGCCGTCAATGCGAGGATGACGCCAAGCTTTCGCTTTTCCTGGGAAACGACCTGTCCAATGAGATCAACTCCTCTCACAGACGACCGGGATATGGTAAAAACTTAAAAGAGTGCGGGTCGCCAGAAGAAGCCGCGGTATCTCTTTAGATGCGCGACGACGAGGTGAAACGAAAAAGACTGGCATAGCGCGTGGGGTGCGGCCTTGGAAGACTGGCAACAGCTCCAATCTCCAACAGGCGGCTGCCAACAGGACCGGCAACAGGCCGTCAACAGGCTTGAGGTCGCTAACAGCCCAGACATATACAGAACCCCACCCGCGTGCTATGGCAAGCTGAACTTCCTTCCACTCTTTCGATAGGGGCAGCATTTTCGTAGTCGCTCTTTTCCTTTTCTTCTCTAGACCAATTGGCAACAATCGCTCAGCATGGACCGCGTTCTGCAGTTTCTGCCGTCGGCAGAGAAGGGCTACCTGCCGTATTACCTCTTCGTCGTAAGTGTAGCACCGACGACTACATCCCACAGAGACGGGACACTGACATACGGCCCAGTTCTCCATAGTAGCCATGGGCAATGCTGTACAGAACTACAAGACGCTTCACTTCACGCGCCGCATCTACAATGGCAAATTCGTCCCAAACAACAATCTCCCCAAAGCGTCAGCCTCTTCCAACCCCGACGACAGCGTCCGCAAGGTCGTTCCAGCCCAGCCAGGCAAGACCGGCACCGACCAAGTGACGCCGCTGGCCGCACGCCTCTTCGGCACCTATACCTTTGCCGTGGGACTGATTCGCTTCTACGCCGCATACGGACTCGAGAACCGCTTCCTGTACCAGCTGGGCATCTGGACGCACGTCATTGCGGCTGCGCACTTTACATCGGAGATGCTGGTCTACAAGACGGTACGGATGGGCTGGGAGCACATGTTCCCTTTCTTCGCCGCGTATGTTGGGACCGTTTGGATGGTGCTGCAGTATAACCACTACGTTGTCAACTAGGCAAGGAAAGCGTGCTGGTCCGATAATGTCTCACCGGCTAAAATATAGCACCTGAAGAGGAGATCATGGACTATTAACTTAAAATAATGCTAATGCTTGCTTCCTTTTGCCCAATACTACCCTACACATGTCGGATGCTTGACCGCGTCAGACCTTCGCCCAACAATCATGACCAGACCGGCACCCTCCACCCACAGATCAACCTCCCACCACCGCCAGCGATAACCTCACTTCAACGACTTGCGGTACAGCTCTCCCCCACAATCCCTCAGCTTCGCAGCTGCCTGCTCAGGCGTGATATCCCTCTGGGGCTCAGCCATGAGCTCGTACCCAACCAAGAACTTCCTCACCGTGGCAGACCTCAGCAGCGGCGGGTAAAAGTGCATGTGGAAGTAACTCGTCTCGGCCTCCTCCTCGGTACAATCCAGCGGCGCTTGGTGCAGGCCCGAGCTGTACGGAAAGTTCGTCTCAAACAGATTATCGTACCGCCTCGTGACCTCCTGAATGGCCTCCGCAAACGCCGTCCTCTCCTTGTCGTCCAGGTCGACCAGCGCTCGGACGTGCCGCTTTGGCAGAACGAGCACCTCAAACGGCCAGACCGCCCACCACGGACAGACAACCAGGAACGAGTCGTTCTGCCACACGACGCGCTCGCCCTTCTCCATCTCCAGCCTGACGTAGTCGCCTAACAGATGCCGTCCCCCGTGCGCAGCGCGGTACTTTGCCATCTGCACGGCTTCCTTGCCGGGCTCCTCGGGCATGGTCGACGTCGTCCACACCTGGCAGTGGGGGTGCGGATTCGAGCAGCCCATGGCGGCGCCCTTGTTCTCGAAGATCTGCATGTACCGCAGCTGCTCCCTGGGCGCGTCGAGCGTCTGGTCCCCCTCCGTCTTCTGCTCCAAGAACGCCGCAGCCCGCGCGTGCAGCGGATGGTCCTCCGCCAGGTGCGAGGCGTAGATGCGGGTCCACGTCCGCACCACCGGCAGGATCTCGGCGGCCGTCATGTCCGCCAGCGTGACGTCGTGCTTGGGCGAGAAGGTGAGCACGTAGCACCGCCCCGTGACGGGCTGGGCCTGCAGGAGCAGCGCCTCGAGATCATCGCCTCCTGCTCCCGCGTGGGGGGCTTGGTAGTCCTGCTGCTGCTCCTTGACGGCGCTGTAGTCGTTGATGAAGGCGAAGGTGTCCTTGTACTGCGGGTTGCGGTCGCCCTGGGCGCGCGCGTTGCCCGGGCAGAGGTAGCATTTGGGGTCGTACTCCGGCAGCTGGTTCTTGGAGGGCGCTTCTTGGGCGCCTTGCCAGGGCCGCTTGGTGCGGTGGGGGGAGACGAGCAGCCAGGAGCCTGTGAGGGGGTTGTAGCGCCTGTGCGAGATGTCGTCGAGGACTTTGTCTGGCATTTTTAATACGGTTGAGCTTAGGGAATACGCTTCAGTCTTCAAGAAATGTGAAAATAACTCGTGCGAGACGGTTGAGAAGCGCAGACGGCGGAGGTCATATGCTCGTCTCGTTACACCAGTATGTCACCAGATTGGCGGGGTTGTTGGCGTCGCATCCATTCTCGGCCAAATTCTGGAGCTTCAAACTCAATTCAAAATGCACTTCCGGACCGATGCGGGCCGCAAAGCAGTTTGAATAACCGACGGAATAGATCTGGCACAGAACTAGAGTCTCACAGAGCTGGTTACTCTGCACTGGACTTGGCATCGGGTTTCAGCGCGTGCGATTGGAGCAGCTGGATCGCATGAAGCTCGGATTCTACAGTAGACTAAGGCATGGCAGGCCGCTCGGTTCCTCGGGCGAAGTCTCACCGGATGCGACGCCGCTACAGTGGCCGTTGCGCTTGTCCCACGTTTTTGTCCCAAACTGGAATAAATCAGTCTCGTAGCTTAATCCAACCTTGGAAGCATCTCAAGCATCAACATCGGTCGTGATAGCATCGTAGTCGCAAGGCATCAAATGCGAACAAGGTTGTCCTGTTTGCCGATTCGGTTTCAAAGACCAACAAGGTCGGTGAGGTGTGCTCACATCTGAGTACAAAAGACAGCCACAACAAGTCGTAATCGATATCATAGACTACGATTCAAGTCTTTCTCTCTCTCGGTGGTAGAGATAGTTCTCTACTGTGTATTCTTTCACCAGATCTTCACTGGACTTTGGCCTAGGTACATGTAGCAGCTGAACAATACGATGGACTTGTCGAATATGTGTGTATCCCACCCTCATATTCCCGTTGAAGGTGAATATAGGTGAGTCCTTCCGGTTGTGATTAGGAGTCAGGACAATCACCAGGCTCCACGTCTACGTGCCTTCCTCGTCTGAATCGCTGCATTGTCACTCCCTTCGTGACTTGCAGTTCCCTTGTGACTTTTGGTACTGTTGATTCACTTCCACTTGTCAACTGGGCTGCATATCACCTCACGTGCCTGCGTGACTTTCTTTCTACCTTACAAGACAGCATCGTTCCTACAACTTCGTCCCGATGGGTTACGTGATACGACCGGGCTTCCTATCTGCTGGGCTCATGCCTAAGTCGGAGGAGCAAGAGGAACGACTTGCTCGTCCTTACTTCCCGGTTGGCATGTCTGAAGCAGATGAAGGTGACCAGACACTCGCTCTCCCAAGAACTTATCGCACAATCGCATTGGCGTCCGATATTCAAGAAGAGCACGATCTCAGAGAACAGTTTGCTCCGCGACACAGACCAGAACCTAATCCCACGTTAACCCCCATGCCGCCGATCCGCTGGAGGCGAGGTATGCCGCGTCCCCTGGGCCTAGACGATGACGTGCCGGTCTCTGCCCCCGAGATAGGAGGACTCTCGCACATGTGGTCCACGGCCAGCACCCTCGCAAGAAGTCTATCGGATCATCTCCAGTCTCTGAGAAGCGAATACATCGAAGGCACTCCGGCCGAAGAGGGCAGCAAGTGGAACACAGTTGAGCAGCTCATCAACCGTTTCGAGAGCGACAAGAAGGCCCTTGAGCACGTCCGAAAGGTGTGCATGCGTACCTACTACATCAACGCTCTGCATGAGTTGCCTCCATACTACGATGCGGTCCTCACCCTACGAACCCGCCTGAACTTCTGGCTCACCGCTTGGAACACCCACAAGGAACGCAAGCAGGGCCATCAGACAGGCAACGAGAATCGAGATAGGGGCGATAGGGTGAAGAACCACCTGAAAGAGTGGCTCGACGAGGTGGACAAGTTACCCAAGTACCCAGAGGAGATGCCACTCTACGTCGAGCCGAACGCGCCTCTGATCATGCCACTCGATTGTCTCTTGTCCAAGCCCAAGCCAGACGAGAAACCGGGACAATGGCCAAATGAGAATGAGGTGCTGGACCCACTGGACTTGAGAACTCCCAGTCGCAGAGTATACGACCACCAAGCCCGACAGCGTGATATGTGAGTCGATGAGTGGACGGCTGGCTTACCTGGTCTTCATGTCCGACAGCTGCGCCAAGCAGTATGGCGTCAACGGCGTTGATTTTGGAAGCGATGCTTAATGGACTCCTTGGCAGTTCGGCACTGCGAAGGGATCGGAACCCCATACAATGCTTTATGACATGGCATAGTAAGTATGGACTTGTTCCGATAGCATCCCGGGACGCTTGACTAACCTGAAATACCTCCAGGATCACAAGAACCTAAGTGGATCATCCCCGAGGAGCTTCGCAACATTACGGTCAGGGAAGCAGGCTCGTGGTCAAGTCGGATTTGGCGCATCGTTAAGCCTGGCTGAGCTCTGGGATTACCACGAAGGTATCTATCAGGGCGAGAGGATAGTGGTTGGGTCAGACATGTCTACCCTATGCTTATGCTAGGCCAAACGTTAACTCAAAGTTACCACTTTTGGTATGTGTATGTACCTTAGGTATGCATATCCCCGCGACAGATCGCAGATCACTGTCCCAACAGGGTGGTTCCCACACCCCTTTCCCCAAACTTTTACGTACACGTGGTCTTTGACATGCCGGCTCTATTTGCATCTTCTGCAGACATCGGCGGCCGCATCGCGAACTTCCCCTCATTATTCCCTGACGTAAGAGGCTACATCGGTGCGGAGTAGAGCTCCAAACCTGCATGTACGAACAAAGCAGTCGAAGATTGACATGTACTAGGCGGCATGTCGGTGAATTAACATCTTGATTTCAGTTCCTTCTATGTGATCCACCAGTTATGTCGTGGTATATTATCCCTGGTGGCCATGGACTCAACGTGCTCTGCGACGGACTCTGCTCGAAGCGATTTAGGTTTAACATGCCAATATGGTCAAGCTACTCTCTGTACAGATCCAGGTAGCAGCACTCGCAGCACTGGCAACCCCCGGTTTATCGTCGAGGTTCATCAGCCGTGCTGACGGACAACTCTTCGCTTGCGGCGATGCCTTCTACTCCAAGTCGAAGTACACCTGCTATGATGGAACATTTCTATGCCCCGTTCTCAACGGGCAGCCCACTCTACGATGCAACCGAGATTGTTATCTCCCTGAGATGTACTCGTAAGTGTGCCCTGTGTCCGTCCATAGACCATAAATTGCACAAGCATCCTGCTAACATGTACTAGCTGCGTCGACAACCATCTAGTTCAAGTACAGGCAGCGACTAGTACAGCGTCGACAACAGCTTCAGGCCCTTCGGCATCTGCCTCGTGCGCTGCTACCCGGTTTCACCTGAGCGATCCTCCGTACGAAGACTACTTCCTCTCCGACTGCAACTCGGCGGCACAGGTGGTTGTCACTAGCCCTCTGCCTGACAGCAACTTGACCAGGATCGGACCCAGACTCTTGGTACAATGCCCTGAACTTCAACAGACCTGAAAGTAACTGCGGACTGAAAGCTAACAAGCAACAGGTCGCATGGCCAGCAGGAAACAGCGGTGTGGTCGTATTCTTCTCGCCGAAAGGCGGCGAGAATGGAACTCTTGCCATCTCTCTTACCAACTCGTCCTCAACCGGTAACCAGCTGGATGGTGTGTTCGAGGACACCGGTTCTGGCAATCCCGTAGTTGGAGTGACGGGTTCCATCAAGCTCAACACTACAGCGACCCTGAGCCTGGCGATACTCGGCAGTATCAGAACGATCAGGGACTTCACGGAGGGTCCTAGTCTGCTGCAGCCTAGTATCCAGCAAGCTGTCAAATTCGCGGACAAGGGCAATGGCACCGTCGAACTTACAAGACTTTGGCTGGATAACACGACGACGACGACATTGACTTTCGCTTCGACTTCGGGTACTATCCCAAAGATCAACAACCAAACTGTGGACCTGGAGGCAGGCACTTACACTTTCACTGCGTCGTACAACTACCCTCAGCTTGAGCAGCTGGACAATCAGGAGATTCTCGACCCAAGTGCTCGGTCCCTTCAAGCACAGAACTTGACACAGGTCGACTCGCTATCCTTCCTCTCCTACACAGACAAGCTACTGGCGGGAGGCTGGCGCTTCCTCACATATTTCGGCCGAGACACAATGATCTCCCTGCTGCTCACCGAACCAATCCTCAGCACAGGTGAAGGCAGCGCAACAGAAGCCGTCATCGGCGCCGTGCTGGAGCGCCTCAACAGAACAGACGGCAGCGCCTGCCACGAGGAGACAATAGGCGATTACTCCACCTACCTCAACCTACAGAACAACATCACCTCCACAGCGCCGCAGTACGACTACAAGATGATCGACACAGACTACTACCTCCCCATCGTCCTAGCCGACTACCTAATCAAGAACCCCAACGGCCAGTCCCGCGCCGCGGCCTTCCTCTCAAAGACAGCCACCGTCAACCCAGCCAACGCAGGCCTAACCTACCGCCAACTAGCCCTCATCAACGCGGAGAAGATAATGAACACCTCCGCCCCCTTCGCCACCCCCGGCGGCCAGACCAAGGCCAACCTAATCCACCTCAAAGACGGCCAAGTCGTCGGCCAGTGGCGCGACAGCGAGTTCGGCATCGGCGGCGGCCGCATCCCCTACGACGTCAACACGGCCCTCGTGCCCGCCGCCCTGAACGCCATCGCCTCCCTAGCCTCAGCAGGCCTCTTCTCGCCCGAACACGCGGACTGGAACGCCACAGCCGCGCGGTACGCGCGGGTATGGGAAGACCAGACCCTCTCATTCTTCGAGGTCTCGGTCCCGGCCGCCGAGGCGCGAGATCTACTCGACTCCTACGTGTCGAACAACTCGCTCCCCTTCCCATCGCACGCGGACGAAGTCAACTCCAGCGTGACGTACTACGCCATCGCCCTGGACGGGAATAACAACCAGTCCCAGGTCAGGGTGATGAACACGGACGACTGCTTCCGCCTCTTCCTCCTCAACTCCACCTCCTCGGACGATGCGCAGCTATCCGCCTTCCTCTCCCAGACCGCAGACCACATCTTGGCCCCCTTCCCGGTAGGGTTACGCACGGAGGTAGGACTGGTGGTCGCTAATCCGGCGTACGGCGGCGACGCAGTGTACGCGCAAAACTGGACCAGGGCCGATTACCACGGCACCGTTGTCTGGAGCTGGCAGCTGGCCATGATGGCCAAGGGTTTGGAGCGGCAGATCGCGCGGTGCCAGGGGGGCGAGAAGCTGGGGTGGTGTGGGGACGAGACGGTGAAGGGGAAGGTGGCGCGGGCGTATAATGTGCTTTGGGATACTATCGAGGCGAATCAGGCGTATCTTAGTAGTGAGGTCTGGAGCTGGACGTTTAGGGAGGGGGTGTTTGAGGTTACGCCGTTTGGGGAGCTGAGTACGACTGAGAGTGATGTGGTTCAGCTGTGGAGTTTGACGTTTTTGGCTGTGAGGAGGGATGAAGGATTGAGGTGAGGTTGCGAGGTAAGTCTTTGGCTCGTTGTATCCAGCCGCCAGGGAATACTGTAGAAGCGTTCTTGTTTTAGATGAAGCAGCAGTGACTGAAGGTGATGGCTAAGTTATCGGTTACCTTATCGCGTTGTCCTTGTTTCTTCAGTTTGAAGCTCATGCAAACGCGTCGCATCTAATTCACCTGATATGTGATCATAAGGGCAAAACCTTTGTCCACCTTTTATTTTCGACCTGTCCTTCATTCGGCAGATTCTTCAACCTACTCATCCTCGCCTTCTCAACTTTCGCGTCTGACACCTCGTTCCTTCCTCCCTTTCACTTTATCTCAGGTATTGCAAACCTCATCCCGCCGTATAGTTATCTTCTCATTCCACTTGATACTGACTGTTAAAAGTTCGCTCTTGAATCGCCCTCTCATTCAGTAACGAGAGCCATCGATTATCCAGCTGAGTTGCTTCAGCTCTCCGAAATCCGGATACCATCAGCTTTAAAGCGAGCTGGATCACCATTATCATTCCGATTAGGCAGATATCCCGTCAACATGGAGGCGACCGGATCAAGCCCTGAGAAGAAAGACAAGCCGACTGGCTTCTTCAACCTCCCAGTTGAGATCCGGATGGAGATCTACCGCCTCTGCGTCCCGAATGGATATGTTTTTGACATCCGAGAGCAACCAACCTTTTGCGGCTTCTGGTACATGTCCAGGTCACCGACAGCTCTGTTGAATCGACCTCCCATGGACTACATGAGCCCTGTGGATTTTAGGCGCCCGTTTGAACCTTGGGCTGATGCTTCATCTTCCGATTGTCGCGAAGACGAAAACAATGAGACTCAGAGCGGTAACGAGCAAAACTTGCCAGCAAAATACGACTCAGATACCCGACAGCGAGAGTACCTGAGGCAGAGATCGGAATTACGGGGGGAAGCAGAGAGTACTAGTAATGTGGATGAGACCGAGGATGACTGGGAAACAGAGACTGAGGAGGTTCGTCATGGAGAAGATGATGACAGAGAAGAAGACGACGACAGCGAGGACGGCGACAGCGAAGACGACGACAGCGAGGACGACGACAGCGAGGATGACGATAGTGAGGATGACGACAGTGAGGACAGCGACAGTGAAATCATTGATCCTCTCAACTATATTTCAGGAATTCCCATCGACGACAGCGAGGATGACGGCAGTGAGGACGAGGGCAGTGAGGACGAGGGCAGCGAGGACGAGGGCAGCGAGGACGAGGGCAGCGAGGACGAGGGCAGCGAGGACGAGGGCAGCGAGGACGACGACAGCGAGGACGACAACGATAGCGAGGACGACGATAGCGAGGACGACGACAGCGAGGACAGCGACAGCGAAATTATTGATCCTCTCGACCATATTTCAGGAATTCCCATCGACAAGTGGGTGGACGCCTCCTCTCGTCCCTGCTTTCCTTTCCAGAAATTTGTTTTCGTCCCGAAATGGGTTTCCACTATCCGATCCCTCCTCATTACATCACATCAAATCAGAGAGGAGGTACTTGACATCCTGTACGGCGAGAACGTCTTCCGCGTCGCCGTGGGCAAATATTCTTGCGAGCGTGCTCTGAGAAATGGCTTCTCCAAGGCCAAGATGCAGAGAATGCGGCACATTATGATCCTTTACGAGCAGCTCTCCAGCTCTTCTGGTGATGGCCCAGAGTTCCGCCTCGATAGGAATATCTGGGACAGAGTCCTTCCCAATCTCAGCACTCTCCACCTCCTAGCAAGCCAGCCCAAGGAGGAAGTCTATATTCATCGACGGGACTGCCGCCGGAGTGTCGCCCAAATGAAGATGGTATGGATGAAGGAGGTCCCACCTATTCTCGCCTACTTAGGCCGAACGCTGTCCCAGACAGCTACCATCATGGTTGATGTCGACATGTGGAAAGTCACCTCGGATCTACTTGACAAGTTTTTGGGCCGAAACTGGTCACAAGTTCGGACGACCACGGGTGACACATTATTCCAGAGACCCTCCACCCTCCATCATGAGAGCAAATGGACGGATGAAATCTTCGATGACTTTCCCATCGGTTGCGAATGTGTACCGTATGAGGAAGTCGACTCAGAATTGGAATATGGCCTGGACCTACCGGCAACTTGGGAGGATGACCATGGCGACTACGACCCGGACAATGTGCCTGGCTCCTATTTCTACTCGCCCCGGTGGACGGAGTAATGATTGATGAACCGGAATGACCCACGGTTGTGCGTGGAGAGAGTGGCCAGATCAGGTTCGACAAAGATTGTTTTGAAGCAGGGAACAGGGATCTCGTCCAGCGTCAACGAGCTGGTGTTAGAGGACGTCTTTGTAACTTGTTTCAACCACAGCCATTTTTGGTCGAGAACCGTTATTTGGCTCCGGTGCGTCTCGGTTGGACCTGTGTTCCTAAGCTATTCTTGTCATCAAGGGGTACTTATCTTGTATGAAAGGCGGGAGGACGGACAGCTGAGGTCACAACACCTCAAGGCTCATCACTGGGTGCTAGCATGGCATGAGAGGGCTTGAGTTCAAGGCAGAGATACAGAGGGGCTGAGAGGCGCATGGAGAAAGTCCTCTACCCTCGATCGTAGCTAGGAACATAACAGACAAACGTACCTACTTGAAGTTCTGGAACTCCGTGTTGAAGATATGCCAGGCAAAACGTGATTACACTAGAAATACCACACAACATCGAACATGTAGACAGTTTCTTGTTGTCTGCATATGTGAGAAAGATCATTTGGAAGAACTGCTTGCCACGGGAACTCGTCACGAACTACCCACCCAACCAACAATGGGGTACGATCTAACATCATTACACTCTCTTGACTCGCCAGAAGGGCAAGATGGAGAGAGCGGTTGCCGCTGATAGAAACCTTGCTTTTGCTTTTCAAACTTTGGATGACGGCGCCCATTGCTGGCTGAGCAGAACAAGCCCAGTGTTAAATCTTTCCTTGAAGCTGAAGCTTTGCAAACATGCGACGGCTGAGACTCCGAGCAAACCAGGCCACTGGTACCCGTCTTGGAAGGGTAGCGGACCTTTAAGACGGACTCTAACCTGGCCAGAGCGGTTGCACAACACCGCAGCCTCTGCACGTCGCCGCATCTGATATTGACGTTGCAGAATCACTATAATAGAGTCAGCCACATTCCCGGTCTCTGGTATTGAGCCTGATCTAGCGGCCCAGATATATGTCGTGACAAACGGACGCCGCCATGTGCATGTCGTCAGCTAGACGTGCACGGTAGTATCGCATGTTGTCGCCCGGACCCGGGCCAAGGCCAGGAGTGGTGACGGAGTGAGACATGGGGGAGCGGGTTAGATACGGCCCAGGAACGGTTTGCATGAAGAGACGTCGCGAAACATGTGGCCCTTGCGTGGCCATGTTTGCTAAGTGGCAGCCATTAATATCTGGAGTGATCTGCCTAAATTGACCCCAATATGGAAGGTCGTCGGTAATTGGACGTCGATCCGGCACCCTCGTCGCCGGTCGGGTGTGGGACTCGGAGTACGGGAGGACCAAGTCTGGTATCGAGGGGATGGATCTTGGCCCGGAGCAGTGCAAAGGTGTCGTGTATTTTTAAATCTCGAGAGCCGAGGACACGATGAATCTGGGACTCTGGGTTGATGATATATTGACCTGCCACTCGGTCTCTTGGTATGCGGGGCCCGAACTTCAGCCGTTTACACGGGAGTGCCGGGACCATATTCCTTGGAGGTTCGAGAAGTTGATGTTGCATTATCATGCATTTCAGTCTCGGCATCCCATTAGCGGAATTGGCCATATCCTTGGGATTAAGGGGCCAAGTTATAACCGTATAACACCGCGGCCTATCACTGGTACGATACGGAGCACAGAGCGAGTCCATTCGAGGAAACAACCGACAGAGCAATTGCAAGAACGGAAGACCGATGTCAGAATTTCCTCTTTAGGTGGCAACTCGCAACCTTTGTCTGCAACCCCTTTTGACATTTCCAACCTCCTCTCCTGCCTCACCTTGGAAGTTCCACCCGTTCAGCGTTACCTGCAAATGCACAGCTGTGCTGCTGGTGTCTGGAGGTTGCGGCTTGCCACCACCATGCCATCGACCCAACCTGACCCTTGTCTCTATGTGTTGCGTATCAAGGCCACGACTCTGCGTTAGCGTATAACCCGTAGCTTCTTACGAACCTCTAAGCTTTCAGTATCACCCATGTGGCGCACGAGGATCTGAAGGCTTTCCATACAATCAGAAGCAGTATTCGGGATCGGAGGTCAGTCGTGCCTTCTTCTCCAGCTTGCGGCTCCCAACAGTTCAGCTCGAGGCTTCAATCGCTCCTGCTCCGCACTCTCGTTTCGTTTCGGTCGCACTTCCAAATCCCAACAGCCAGGTTCTTTGAAGTGAACCCACGGTTATCGCTCCTTCCCAATTGTGAATTGACCAATTGATGGACCATTCCCTCCGCGTGCCTTCCAGTTGTACCTGCTTCAAAGGATCCACCGCCGTCACCACCCCAACTTTCAACCTACCTTGAACCTCAACTTCACCCCAACCCAACCTCACTTCATCTTCAACTTCACTCAACCCCAAGATCCTACTAGCCTACTTCGCCTCTTTAAATAGAGATCTCAATCTTCATACCTTACTCTTCCAACCATCCACTTCCTCACCTGTTCAACAAACTCATAACCATCCTCAGAACAACCTTAGAACCAACCTCAGCTAAACCGATCAACTTGATCACAGGTACGTACTTCGGCTTCCTCATCTTCCTCGATCTCCTCGATCTCTCCAACCATTTCACGCTCTTCCACTTCCTCAAACTTCCTAAACACACATCTTCGCCCGCTTCCTGAGCTAAGGTTGGTCTCCGATCTGCCTCTATCCGCACCATCCCCATCTCCCAATCTTTCCCTTTCGAACGATCATATGTGAGCTTCCCCGGACAGATTGGTCACCAAGATCTTTACCAGTGCTTTGCCTAGTCCTGCACGACCAAGTTACCGGATACGTGACCCCAGTCTCGATCCCTGGCTTGCCTCGCCCCCAAAGCAATACCTATAAAGAGCCTGGACGATCACCCGTCTCTGCTCCAAGCATCCTCGGTCTCGTCCACCTGGCAGAACCTCAGCCGTCTTGCTATTTTTGCATTCTGTTCCCGCTGCCGGACCCCGCAGATCCGGATCTCGCATCTCATCCGCTAACAGTCACACAGCAGATCTTCTGTCAATCACATCTCCAAGCAAGACAACCCAGCCCATCCTTTCGGAACCATCTACTCGTTTTCAGCTGCTTCCATCTTCAAGTCACAATGAAGGTATGTGTCTCTGATTCTTACTTTTCTTCGCACATGTGTCGCACCACACCACAGTCGGTCCTCGTTCCTCAACGGTAGGGAAGGGTCATCGTCGCTTCCAACGGGTCCTTGGAGGGTTTTGTACATGAAAGCCACTTCATCAGTGTGTAACACTACCATTGAGTTCGAATACTAATCTCTTTCCATGTGCACAGTGCATCACTGGAATCGCTCTCTTCCTCGCCGCCATGGTGACCAACATTGGCGCCGTCCCTGTCACCACTGACGCCGACACTGCTGACACCGACAACTTCGTCGCAGCTGGCAACCTGCAGCCCTCTTGCCGCGACAGCCAGACCTTCAGGATCTGCACCGCGCTGAACACCCATCCCCACTGCTCGGGCGCCACCTTCATCAACGACTTGGGCGACCAATGTGCCCGACCTGCCTGCTGGTGCGAGTAGACAATCCAATTCGCAGTACCTACCATTGCCGTCGGCATTGGTAGACATTGAAGGATCGGAACATGGCTTGGGCGCAGGAGTTAAGGGGCGCAAAGGTGGAATCTTTTTGGGCAATGATTTTTATGCAATGGGCTTGTGGTTTCTGAACGAGCTTCTTCTGACGCTCATTCAATGCATTGAACGGCGTTGATATGGGGACATGGAAAATCATTAGCATTGCAACATGGGAAGGGAACTTCTACTCTAGGATCACTTCCCGTTTGCGTTAGGTAGACACAACTCAATTGGTCTTCTTTACTCGAGGTATGTGCAAAGCGTGGTTCATTGTGTGACTCCCTCATCGAATTCCGAGTCGCCGAACTTTGGGGACGGCAACACGGGCACAACTGATTCGTTGCCTTTCTTCCATTCTCCAACATTTGGTGCTCCGCGGAAACGTCTTTGTTTCTACCTTGACCATGCTGCATGTTTGAACACGGTGACTCGACTGCGTTTGGTCCCCGGACCCAACTGCCTCCAAGCCCCTCCAATATTGTGGTTGTCCTTACTCATCACCATCCCCAAATAATTAGGCTAGGTACCTACCTTAGTGTCTGACGTTACGAAGTGAGTGATGACGAACATTTAACAGTGGAGCCTCGCGTCCTCCGAAGGTCCCTTACGATGAAGCCCTGCCGATCGGATGAAGTCCTGCCTGATCGGATGAACATGCGTACCAGGTATATATGTGCAGCATAGACGTTCTTCAGGAAGATATACGAATTGCAAATATACACACCCCATCAGGCCAAAACAATACTCAGTAGCTCCCGAGTTCCTCGTACAAAATGAGCTTTCAAACCACCATGTCCTCGGAAGACACAGTAGCAATACACGGCTGGACAGCCGTACCACGCGACGCAAAGGTCCTCCTCGGCGGCAAACCCTACATCAACAAGCCCTACTCCCTCCTCGCCAAGGACATCAAGTTCCCCTCCGACGACCTCGTAGTCGCCAAAGTCCGCGAATACGCGCAAGAGAAACTGTCGCCGCCATGCTTCAACCACTCCATGAGGGTATACTACTTCTGTAAGCCACCCTCCCCACAGAACGGACAGAATCGCTCGCTAACACCACCTCAAGCAATGGCAATCCTAACCCAACAATTCCCCTCCCACGCAGCCACCCTCTCCCCCTCAACCCTCGCCCTAACCTGCCTCCTCCACGACATCGGCACCACGCCCACCCGCCTGCGGGCCACGCAGCTGTCCTTCGAGTACTACGGCGGCATCCTCGCCCTCAATCTGCTGCGCCAGGACCTGCACGCGTCCCAGTCCCAGGCCGAGGCGGTGGCCGAAGCCATCTTCCGGCACCAGGACGTCGGGACGACGGGGACGCTTACGTTCCTGGGCCAGCTGATACAGTTGGGGACGCTGTACGACAATACCGGCGGCAACCCGGAGATCGTGCACGAGGACACGCGGGACGACGTCAACAGGGAGTTTCCGAGGATGGGGTGGAGCAGGTGCTTCGCCGAGGTTATCGGGGAGGAGCTCGGGCTGAAGCCGTGGGCGCACACGTCGCATCTCGGGGAGGAGGAGTTCCCGGCTGCTGTGCTGGGGAATAAGCTCATGGAGGAGTATGAGTAGGAGAGAGAACTTGAGGGGAAGGGGGGTTTGTTTCAGTTGCGGTCGGGTGAGAGATGTGTGAGGGCTGGTCTGCGAGGGAGACTGGTGAGTGGAGAGGTCGTCCATGTCTATTGAGATCACGAGAGGAAGCGAGAGAGAGAGAGAGAGAGACGGGACATAGTTCATGACCAGATACCGTTGCTCGACATTCAGATAAGGTACGCTCTTCTGGTGCCGTGCCTCGTGGAAACGTGTCTGTCCTGTTGTGGCACGACGGGAGCGGCACCTCCCGTGCTGCACGCGTGTGGCAGAAGGGAGGCAGTGGTGATGCCTAAGGAACACTCGTTTCCGGCACTTTGGAAAGAGAGGCCAGTATCGGTAGGATCGTTGGCAACGCTTGAAGGAAAGGTGGTGGACGAGGAGAAGCGCATGCATTGCGCCTAATTGACGGTTCATTATGGTCCCTGTCGTGCCGTGGACTACACGGCTTCTTGTAGTGTCTACATCAATTGGCTTGCTGCAGATTACGGATCGAAAATTCAACACTCGCCATTTCATGTTTGACAGTTGTGTTCTGTGGTGGTCGCGAAATTGCTGGCTCTTCGTCCGTTGGCAGTTCACTGCTGACTAAGCCGGCTGGTTCAGGCGCCAGAGCAGCTGCGTGCCAGTGGCGCAACAGCTCCGTGCTTCCAGCTCAACCTCACATCACCAACATCAAAAGACGAGCAACAAACCTGGCATCCAACCCGACGACCAAGAGAGTACCACGCTAAACCTCGTGCTCATCCCATACGAATTTGCAACACAGCCAAGACACATATTCCTCCACGCTCTCGCAAATCTACCACATCTCCAAGCTCAGCCATGGCATCATCAAGCGCCCAGACGGCGAAGAAGGACGACAAGGCCGCCTCCGAGAAGCAGCCGGAGCAAGCCACACAACAGAAGACCACCGCCGCGCTGGAAGAGGATGACGAGTTCGAGGATTTCCCCGTAGATGGTACGGCTCCCTTTCCTACATCCTGTCTTTGCTCTCGGCCGAAGAAGCTCGGTCGGCTGGCCCTTTGATCCCTACATACAGTCGGCTAACGAGAATGTGGCAAACAGACTGGACAGTCGAGGAGACCGAGGCAGCAAGCGGCGGCGCAGGCGGCGAGACGACAACGCACCTGTGGGAAGAGTCGTGGGACGACGACGATACGAGCGATGATTTCTCGACGCAGCTGAAGTACGTAAACACTCGTCACGGCTGTGGCAGCCAGTTATACGTCCGCAGTATGGGCAGAATGGTATACTAACCGACATGTCTGTTACAGAGAAGAGTTGAAGAAGGTCGAGGCATCGAAGCGAAGATAGGGACGTCAGCACAATATGTGAGGGTGTGGTAGACGATAGGGGCGCATGGCACGAGGCATGGGCGTTCGGCTGCAAGGCTTCTTACGAGGATAATGGTCCAACCCAATCCGGGCAGTCGAGCTTGGTTGTGCGATATAACGATAGACAGCAGGAATCGAGATGAAGTCGCAATTGGGCTGCAACCGAACATCACGACAAGTGCTTCGCAGCGAATGGGTCTGCTCGTGACTTGGAATGCGAGCATTTGGTTTCTATTTTTCAACACCGCTACTTACAAACTAGGTATACCCGCCCGAGTCCGACCTTGCCATCATCAGTTTGGCCCGTTCCCATCAGTCATAACACGGAAGATTGTCGCCTGCCGACCGTTTACTTACGTTCGCTCAGAGCGACGACACCGGGCAGCGCCTTGCCCTCGAGCAGCTCCAAGCTCGCACCGCCACCGGTCGAGACGTGGCTGAGCTTGTCCTCGACACCGTACTTGGCGGCGACGGTAGCCGTGTCGCCGCCGCCAATGATGACGATCTTTCCAGACTGCGCGGCGGCAACGGCAGCGTCGAGCGTGGCCTTGGTGCCCTTGGCGAACTTCTCAAACTCAAACACACCGGCGGGGCCGTTCCACAGGATGGTCTGCGCGTCGCCGATGGCCTCCTCGTACAGCTTGATCGACTCCGGGCCGCAGTCGAGGCCCATCCAGCCGTCGGGGATGCCGTCCTTGTCCGTGGCGGTGCCCGTCTGCGCGTCCTTGTCGAACTTGTCGGCAATAACGTAGTCGACGGGGAGCACGACCTTGACGTTGTTGGCCTTGGCCTTCTCCATGAGCTTGCCGACCGTCTTGGAGCCGGCCTCGTCGAAGAGCGAGGTGCCGATGGGGATGTTGTCCAGCGTCTTCTTGAAGGTGAAGGCCATGCCGCCGCAGATGACGAGCGTGTCCACCTTCTCAAGCAGGTTGTCGATCAGCTGGATCTTGTCGCTCACCTTGGCGCCACCCAGGATGGCCAGGAAGGGCCGCTTGGGGTTCTCGAGCGCCTTGGCGAAGTAGTCGAGCTCCTTCTTCATCAGGTAGCCGGCGGCCTTTTGTGGGAGGTCGATGCCGACCATGGAGGAGTGGGCGCGGTGTGCGGTGCCGAAGGCATCGTCTGAAGAGCGGTTGTGTTAGTTTCAGGGGCGCATACTAAAGCTCATGTCCGATAATACTTACTGACATAGACGTCTCCGAGCTTGGTGAGCCCCTTGCGGAACTCCTCAACCTTGGCCTTGTCGGCCTTGACCTTGTTGCCCTCGGCATCAACGCCCTTGCCCTCCTCCTCGATGTGGAAGCGGAGGTTCTCCAGCAGCACAACGGCGCCATTGTCCGCCTTGGAGACGATCTCTTCGACCTCGGGGCCGACGCAGTCCGGCGCGAAGGTGACCTTCTTGCCAAGCAGCTTCTCGAGCTCGGGCACGACGGGCTTGAGCGAGAACTTCTCCTTGACCTGGCCGTCGGGGCGGCCGAGGTGGGACATGAGGATCACGGCCTTGGCGCCGTTGTCGATGGCATACTTGATTGTGGGGATGGCGCCGGCAATGCGCTGGTTGTTTGTGACCTTCTTGTTCGCGTCGAGGGGGACGTTGAAGTCGACCTGCATGGTTGTTGTTAGTATACCCTGAGATCATGCTATTGCTGGAACTCGACCTAGGGGCTAGCATGCAGCTGATGCACAACAAGACCTAGATCTACTGGATCTACAGTATTCCTAGCACGTTCCAACCACCTTATACCATTCCCCTAGGATTCTAGAGGCAAACTTACGCGAATCAGGACACGCTTGCCCTTGAGGTCGACGTCCTCAATGGAGAGCTTGTTGGCCAGAGACATGTTGGTGAAGTATGTGGAATTGGCTAAAAACACCGGTTTTTCAAGGTGCGCAAAGTAGGGTATCAAAGTACGAATGTTTGGAATCTCAGGAGCAATTCTTGGAGGAAGTCGTGTTGTTGTCTCGGGATATAAAAGACGCAGTTGGAGAGAGAAATAAGACCTGCTGTGGAAGCTATCGGAGGTCCAGCCGTGGCCAAGGAGGGGTCGAGTTACTGAAAGTTCTGGTGGGGTTACCGTTCAGAAAACCTGTGACGTGATGCTGCACTGGTGGGCTGATACATGCTACGACGCCGTGCAGATGTCAACGGCGTGATTTTCATGCGCGGCATATAAATTCTACGGAAGCATCCCAATTGAACGGCGCGCCACGCTCAATAGGTACCTTTTATGTTGACAGCAGCTTTCATGGAAAACCCGGCTTCACCTCCGAAGTCGATACTGGAGGGGTATGAGGGGTACGGAGCGATAAAGAGGTACAAATAATAGCACCAAACTTTGGTTGACTCTGCAGTACTCCGCTATCTGTTATCAAGCTTGAAAATTTCCGATAAGGATTCAAAGTTTCTCTGGTAACCAAGTGCGGTCGAAACAACCTCCACCACTTAGATAATCTCTTGAGTCCATTGCCAAGATGCTCTACCTCGTAGGTCTCGGTCTCTCCGACGAGACAGATATTACAGTCAAGGGTCTTGAGGTCGTCAAGAAAGCTTCGCGGGTTTACCTCGAGGCCTACACGAGCATCCTCCTGGTCGACCAGTCGGTCCTGGTACGGTCCAACCCGTCTCGTGTCCAACCCCTACGATATCATTGCTGATAAAACACCAGTAGGAGGCTTACTATGGCCGATCCATCGTCGTCGCGGACCGCGAGATGGTTGAGTCCAACAGCGACGAGATCCTCCGCGACGCCGACAAAGAAGACGTCGCCTTCCTCGTCGTCGGCGACCCCTTCGGAGCCACCACCCACACCGACCTCGTCCTGCGCGCGCGAGAGCTGAAGATTCCCTTCGCGACAGTACCCAATGCCTCCATCATGTCCGGGATCGGCGCCGCGGGCCTGCAGCTGTACAACTTCGGCCAGACCGTCAGCATGGTGTTCTTCCTCGACAACTGGCGGCCGGCCAGCTTTTACGACCGCGTCAAGGAGAACAGAAGCATAGGGCTGCATACGCTTGTGCTGCTGGATATCAAGGTCAAGGAGCAGAGCCTGGAGAATCTTGCGCGAGGCAGGAAGATCTACGAGCCGCCCAGGTACATGACGGTCGGCACGTGCGCGCAGCAGATGCTGGAGGTGGAGGAAGACAAGGGCGAGGGTGTGTATGGACCGGACAGTCTGGCAATAGGCGCGGCCAGGGTGGGTGGTACAACGCAGAAATTTGTCGCTGGAACGCTCAGAGAGCTCTGCGATGCTGATGAGGAACTCGGGCCGCCTCTGCACAGTCTCGTCTTGCTTGGCAGGAGGACACACGAGCTAGAGCATGACTACGTCAGGGAGTTTGCGGTCAACAAGGAGTCATGGGACCGGGTGTGGAAAGCTGATTATCAAGGAAAGCAATGATCATATCTGCCTCCTATCTTAGTTGAGCTGAAAATCGATTTCGAATCCCAACGCGGGCTCCCCTTTCCAGCTTGGGGCAGCAACTGTCCCGGGCATTCTCTCTACTGGACACCCTTGTACTCTCCCTTCACACCGTTATGAGACGACCTCCAGCTCTTAACCTCCGACTCACTGATCTCTCTCAGCTTGTTGATGGCCGGCGCCTGGCCGGTCAGCGTGCCCTGGGCGACATCGGCCACTCTGGCAAAGAAGTTCTTGGAAGTGACGCTGTAAGTGACGGTGAAAGTCTTGACCCGGATGATGCCGATTCTGGGATCATTTGCGCTTCCATCGTGGACTCCGTCACCGAGGTCGCCAAGCCAAGCCTTGAGGGTCGGGCTGTAGTGTTCCTTGACGAGGGAGCGGTCTGTGACGATCTCGGCCACACCGCTGATGGAGGCCCACTCCCCGGATCCGTTCAGGAAGGAGATGTTGATGTTGGGGTCCTTGGCCAGCTCGTCCGTCTTGTGAGACTCGGTGTTGGTGTGGAACAACAGGTCGATGCCTCCATTCTCCTACTCAGTGTGTCAGTGAGGTACTCGACCATGGATCACAAGCCGATTGCAACCTTACCTGAGCAGCCAATGCCATGCATCGCGATATCAGATGGCCCGACGATGAGTCTCGAGTCGTCATCATACCGAACTTTGAGTTATTCATGAAGCCGCTGAGGGCGGCGACCTTCTCCTCCAGAGAAGCATCGGTGTCGGTGTTCTTGCTCTTGTATGGATCAGCCGGCTTGCTGCCAGTATCGGTGTTGGAAAACTGTTGGCCAGACATTGTAATGGAGATGTATGGAGGTTAAGGGGTTTGTGCTTGATCACGTTGTAGAGTCAGGAGGATTCAAGGTTGATATTTGGAATGGCTTTTTGGTTGTGTGTGTATGAAGAGCTACGAAATGGGAAGCAACGAGCTTATGTAGGAGATGTATCTGATGACACTTTCCCTTTCCAAGTCCCATTCCATCATCGTGTGCGAGTGCGCCTTCTGTAAACGCGGTGTCAAAGTTTCCATGACGTCAAAAGCTGTATGTGGAGGGAAAGTGCCGCCGCGCTGTAAGACACTACCGTGAGGGGCCGCAATTACCAGCAATTCGATGGCCGTAAGCCGAGAAACGATCGTCATAGTGCTTGCTCGATCTCTCTGTTTGATCTGGAGTAGCTGCATCGTGTAACACGAAGTCGCTGTTCAATTTCGAAGGTACTAAGGCAGTTCAACCAGAAGTGTTCCAGGTTGCTTGTTGGCTAGCGGCCCTACCAAAGGTAAGGTACGTTTGCTCAAAGAGAAGCTCAGCCAGTCGGTTTCCACAAAACCGACCTGTCAGTAGGAAGAAACCCGAACTGTAAACTCAGACTTCAGTCCCCAATTCTTCTCTTGTTACTATACGAAGTATCTGTTTTCTATAGAAAGCCACTGAGTGGTCCGTGTAGGTGGTAACACGTCCGAAAATGGAAGGACTTCAGCGGCAACGATACCGGTGGTAGGATTACGCATGTTAGCGCAATACAAGTTTGTACGGCATAACTCAATAAGCGTCTCATCGCCTCATCGTCCCATCGTCTCATCATCTAGCCTTCTAATACTCTATTTTAGTCGTTTAATCGTCTGATCTTTTAGTCGTCTCGTCGCCTCATCGTCTTATCGTATCTGTGATTTTGATACCCGAGATATTGTCAGAGACTGGAATCATCTGTAAGGTACCGCGCTAACATTTGTAATCCTACCACAGCACCGACTGTGGACCGGACACCGGTATCAGGAAAGAGCAAAGCAAACAGCTCCTTCCCAAACTTTTGAAAGATGATCCGAGTTGGACTCAAGTTTCAGGTCATCACATGATTTCGTGTCGTCCAACTCCTTCACTTCTTCTCTCCACGTGACTCACAAATCTCCGGACGTGTCATCGCGAACCTAAACTTCAACTAATCACTCTTCAGGCCCGAGCGCTGTCGCCTCACTGCGGGCTTGTCGGCTTTATCTCTTGCCTTCACTGCCACCTGGCATGGCAGAACCTCGCCTAGCCTTGACTTGACTTCACTTCTTGTAATTGTTGTTCTCGGCCTTGTTGTTGTCGTCAGAGTCTCCGCAGGTCGGGCCAAGTAACGTCGGACTTTTGTTGCAAACACATCCATCACCTCATAATCCCGCGAAGTGCCATAACCACACACATCACCAAGAAGCAGTGCTGCGTGCACCAGAGCCGCAAGAATGGCCACATTGCCACGCACGGTATGTAATATTTTCATCATCTTCTGGTCCTGTCCTTGTACGCTCTATCAGGCAATCGTATAATGTGCTTAATCCATTCCAGCTTCCGTACGACGGCCGCGACCAAGCGGATCAGGCAGAGGAGTACTATGAGCACCCCATACGGGCCCAAAACCGGGCACTCATTGAAGAGAACATGAAGTTGAAGCGCCTCCTTCGCACTCATGGCATCTCCTGGTCCCCCTCAATTACCATCGAGCCGCAGCCACCTCGTGGTTTGGCTTCGAAAGCATCAACCCGCACGCTCCGTCCCAGGGGCTCCATCAGTAACGGAGGTAGTGGAACGGATCAAAAGTCCAAGATGCCACATCTTCCTATGGAGGTCCAGCTGCGAATCCTGCACTACGCACTGACAAGCAAAGACCCCATCATCGATCCTTTGTCCAAGGTTCGACTAGAGAATATCACGGCAGTCGAGAAGACCGTCCGCGAGAACCAGCTTGCCATCGGCTTGCTTACGACCTGCAGGGCCTTCCAGACGGAGGGAAACCGGATCCTTTGGGGCAACAACAGCTTCGTCTTCACCTCCCACACGGCACTCCGCAATTTTGCGAAGCTGGATCTCAAGTATCGCGAGGCCATCAAGGACATCAACCTGCGCATTATCGCAAAGTTCTTCGACGATCAGACACCTCTACGTAGCCGCAAGATCGACCAGTGGTATCATCCATCTTTGAAGAAAGACGTGGCTCTCAAGGTCCATGTTCGCCCTAGAGAGAACAATCTGGCCCGCAGAGGATTCCGTGTCTACGCCTGGGCTCAAGTCATCGATTTCTTGAACGCACTCCGCCCCCCGCATCAGCCCGGCTGCGACAAATCCAAGTCTCGCCCCCGACTCCTCCCCAACCTCGACACTATGCGCATTGACTTCGTCAACTTCTTGGACGACTACACTCCCTATTCCGAGGGCGATCTCCACGAGGCAGCCGGCCACGATAATGGCTGCACCTTGAGCGAGCTGATGATCACAGGTCTCCCTTGCACCGAGCCGGGCCTGAGGGCTGGATCCGAGTGCGCTGGCATGGTCCGCGATAACGGTCTCTTCATGGACGCCGGCCCGGCCTTCGTCCAGCTCAAGACCCGCCTGAAGCCCCTGGACGGTAAGGCGTTTTGCAAGAGGCTCATCCGTGGCTGGAGGGTGCTTGACGAGGCGGAAACCGTCAACCAAGGCCACACCGGCTGCTCCGGCCGAATCCCGCCGGCAGCCGAAGAGCCCGGCGCCCCGGCTTCGAAATACGTGCGCCCCACCGTCTGGAAGCGCGTGCCCACCGAGCGCGACTCGACCGAGCGTCAGTGGGTGGAGTTCGACCGCAAGAAGGGCTTCTGCGTCGACCAGATGGAGGAGGAGCTGGCGATTGACATGGATGTCCCCGATGAGAGCGACGACGAGGACGATGACGAGGATTTCGAGGAGGAGATACCAGACTTTCCGGTGTGTGTCAAGTGCGGTGATGAGCATCCCGTCTTCGGCTGAGTTGATCGATTCGGCGCCTGATATGTTGGGCCTCCCTTCCTCATCCCGTCTTCGGATGAGTGTCTTCGGCTGATCGGCGCCTGATATGGTGGGTCCCCCCTTCCTCAACCAAGAGATGAAGTAATGGTACAGAGTTTCATCCTTTCTGCTGCGGAGTTAGATGGAAGGAAAGGAGTTAGAGCTTGCCCACGAGCAGCTGGCGTTTGTATTCTTTATCGGCTAGAGTCTGCTGTATTTTGGGAGACGTACGGGGATGCTATGTTATGAGGAGAGCATGAACTGGAGTTGGGAAACTATCGAGATATCATCGGCCATGGCTTCTGCTATTCAGGAGCTGCTCCTGGTCATCTCCACAGGTAGACAAAATTGTCTTCACAAAATATCATATTCCTGCTGGACGTGACGTCGTGTGCAGTTGGTGATCGCTAGCTGGAGTATAGACCTAGGTAATATACGTATGGGTAGATGCCTTATCGTCTCATCGCCTCATCTTCTCGCCTCATCGTCTCGTCATACCTTATATTGTGATTTTGATACCCGAGATATTATCAGAGACTGGAATCATCTGTTAGGGTACATGGCTTTCGCGAGCTACGTCTGAAACTACACAACTCGAGGATATCCACAGCATCGGCTTCATCTCACCCAGCATTGCGAATCCATCGGGGTGACAGCCACTTTCCGTCAGCTCTCTGGCAGCTCGACTTCGGGCTCGTCCAGCTTCCAGGCATTTCCAGCCCTCGAGTCTCAGCCGGCAGTCCGTTGTGCTCGCCGCAAACTCGGCGCGCAAGCTGCACGGCCTTCCCTTCAAGCTCTGGCAAGCGACAGGAAGACCTCCACTGCTAGAGAGTGACTCCACCGGGTGTGATCCTTCTTCAGAGCCAGTCGAGACCTTCGGTTTGGCAAAGCACTGCGCGCAGTGCAGGTGCCGAGGCCATCTCCACCTCTGGGGACCAGTCGAAGTCCGCCTGGTAGCGTCTCCAACAACCGCGAAACCTTTTCTTCTGTCGCGTCGCCACCGTGTCCGTTGGACACGAGGTACCATAGAGCTGCTTCTGCACATGTCGGAGATCCGGTAGTCATCGTCCTAGTAGCGGACGACATTCCATTCAACCATTCTGCGAAACCCTCGCCGGCGCACTAATCACATCCTCCACCTCCCTCACCGTAAGCGCAACACTCCTCCCCCGCGTCCCCCGCGTCGAAGAGACCCGGTACTCGTCCCCGCCCAGCCAGGACTTGGGAACCTGCTCCTCCCCGGCGACGGACGGGCTGAGATCGGCGTCGTAGACCTTGTTCTCCTCGTCGATGACCGGCGTGCTGGGGCCGGACCAGCCGGCCATGGCGTAGGCCTCGCGGCGGGCGGCCTCGTCGGTGCGGTCCTCCCGGCGGGAGGGGAAGACGACGTCGGGCAGCAGCCTGGCGAAGAGCGGGCGCATGGGCGGGACCGAGACGCAGCAGATGCCGATGGTGCATTCGGCTATGGTCCAGAGGACAGAGGGGGCGAGGTCCCAGGTTATGTCGAGCGGGTCGGCTAGGAGGTAGAGGAAGGTTAGGCGGACGATGCTTGCTACGCATGCGCTGGGGAGAGGTTAGTTCTTGGTGGGAGGTGGGGATGGAAGGGTGGAAACGTACAAGCCGCCGATGAAGAACAGGGAGGAGACGATGATCTTCTGCTTCCTGGGTAGTTGGAGGTTCCAGAAGTACGGCAGCGGGGCGGTGCACAGCACGAGGTCGGTGGCGATGTTGATGCCGGTGCTGGCGTAGAGGTAGTTGATGAAGGTGTAGCACTGGAATTTACCGCCTTCGATGGTGAAGTCCCAGGCCGCCGATACGGGGTCGCACTGGAAGATGGTGGCCGGGACGGACGCGATGAAGAGGCCGATGGTCACCGCCGCGGTGACGTACATGGCGATGCGGAGCGTGTTGTAGGGGAATATGCGCAGGTAGGAGGCGATGATGGATAGCTTGATGAAGGTGACGGCGCAGGCGTAGAAGATGTTGCCGATGAACATGTGCTGTGACGGGGAGTCAGCATGCGGCAACGAGGCTTGGGACGAGGGCTCAGGGGAACATGCCTGCACGCATCTCTTGACGTCTTCCAATACGGTCGTGGAGGGGATGTTCCACACATGTTGGCCAAAGCCAAAACTAACAGCTGACATTGCAAATCAGCCTTCGGTCCTCTGGTAGGAAGAAGCCTTGCATGGTTTCTTACCTCGTAGACTCACGACGCATAATGCGATCGTAAAGGCCGCCGCTATGGACAGCAGAACTGGAGAGGAACATGTGTTTAGTATGGCTACGACAAGCTTCCGTTGCCAAGAGTAGCGGCCGACTTACCATCATCAAGGAAGAACTGACCGATCATCAACCGGCGTACTAGCAGTCGAGTAATCACAAAAACGAAAATGAGGACGATGGAGGCAATGAAGACGCCGAAAATCAAGCATGTCCTTTCTGACTTGTCACTCAAGTCGAGCTGACCCAGCATGTCAGCCGTCACTTCCCTAGTACCCCTGGCGAACTGGCGATGTTCGACCCCAGATGCTCCTCCGGCCATAAGAAGCGCGAAGTCATCCATCATAGACGGATGGAGCAGGTGTGTAGGTCGTCCAGGAAGATGGTTGTCGGACAGGGAAGTTCAACGCAACGGACCCGGGGACATGGTGCCCTCTTAGATGAGCTCGCTCGGCTATGATCAGATCTCATTCCTCCCCCCTTGCACTCCGATCGACCTGGTACCCAATCCAAGCCGTCAGGGCCGTGTGCTCAGGTCACAGGTGGAGGATCGCCCTACGAGTGCTGCGAGTCCATCACTAGCGCCCCGGAACTTGCCTTGGCTGGGACCGAGCTGAGGTCGGTTTACGCGGACGCACTTCCGGAACAAGGGTGTGTGGCTTGCTGGGATGAGATCTTCCCTATCCCGCACTGCTCCAACCAAGGACTGCGCAGGACGCTTGTCCGCTAGCAATACCACTAGCACGGCAGAGTTCTCAACAACACCCGACAATGACACGCTGATGACCTTTCCGGAGTCATTCCCAAAGGCCTCGCCTTCCGCGGGAAAACTCAGCCTTCAGACACGACGACGCGGGAGCAAGTCGAGTCGCCAGACACAGGCCGAATGCGACAGACAGTTTGATTCCAATTCCGAACACTGTCGTTATCTCACTGAAGCGGAACGGCAATCACCGCCATATCTGAGCCCGTCAAATCTGAGCAGGGTAGCGCGACGCCTCTTTGCGCCTCCATCGTCTTTGGGCGTTGGACCGGCGTCTCGAGCCGCTGGATGACATCTGTGCCAGGGTCTGTGCGTGTGCGGAGTGAGCACCGACGGTGGCAGAGTCCAGACAGAGCTTCAAGAAATCCCAGGGAGGGCACGGGGGGACCACTTGGACTTCAGCTCTGTGCCGATCAGTGATAGTGGCTGCTGCCATTTGCTCGACCGCCAACGGATCCGAGACACGCTTGTCTTGATGCGTCGGGTGATTCCGAGTACCTGACTACGTTACTTCGTACACTTCTCGCCAATTCCCAATACCAAGCGTCAATAGCAAGATGAAGGCAGAAGAATTCTCGCATCAACATCGAGTTCTGAAGCATCGATTGGCTCGACTTCCGAGCTGAAATACTGCTTCTTAACGGACTCCGGCTATTTCGATGACAAATTGACGACAGGATTGACGACAGGAATGCTGTGCTCGATGGTATTTGATGGTGCCTGAAGCGTATTCTCAAAGTAGCTACTACCATGCGCGGGAAGGATTGTGGCTTTTTGGTGGCTTGAAATAGCGTTGATGAGCAAAAACTTTGCCAGCAAGGACCCCGTGCTTGATGCTCGGAAACCACCTCGACAATGCACTTGCAAGTCAGATCCTTCGTGGTAATCCAAATGGACATGGAGTTCGACTCAGGCATAAGCGTAGTGTTGTCTCCTGAGAAGCAGATCCATCGCAGGAGAGTCCTTGGGAGGTGACCGGGCCCGGATGAGAGTGTTATACAGATTTGAATATAGGTACAGTAGATATATACAATGCCCAACCAACCGTCTCAATACACTGGCTATCCGCAGGAACCGCCATGCCGCGAAAGTCTTTTTTCCCCAGTCCCAAACGCCTTCCAGTCTCCTCAAGTTAACTCCGTTGCTATGAACCAAACGACATCACCGTCTATCTACACAGTTGCGCTGCGGGCTACATCGCCCTCCACCCGTGTCACGAAAAGAAATACTTGCTCCCCTTCAGCCGCCGGACGTCAAAGTCACCCTTCTCCGGGATCTTGGGGAACGTCAACGGCAGCCAGAACTGTATCGTCGGCGGCGCCTTCTTGGTGCGTGGCCTCTCCGCGGATGACATCCGCATGGCGAAGTGGTCCGTCTCGACGAGCTTCAGGAACCTCTTCATCCCCTCATCAGCCACGACCTCCTCGCTGTCGTCCGCATGCTCGGTAGCTTCCGCGGCCGCCTCGTCGGCTGTGGTCTCCTCGGCTTCCGTCGCGACCTTCTTGGACTTGGCACGCTTCGCCGTGGCGGTAGTCGACTCCAAAGCATCGGCTGCCTTCAGCTCCTCCGAGGGGATAACGCCCAGGGTCGCCTCTTGCATGCCGTACTCGGGCTCGAGGAGATTTTCCGCCGCAGAATCCGCAAAAATGCTAGCCGGCGTAGTGATGTTTTTGCCTTGCTCGACCTCCGCCGGATCGGATGAGTTCAACAGTACGTTCCTGCGCCTCTCCAGCAAGAGTTCGTCCTTCATTGTTAACTTCGTCTTCTTCCTGAACGCCGCAATCTTCTTGGCCACGTCCGACGATTGGTCGACCTTGGCCAGGTAGAGAGAGCCACTGTAGCGTGCCTGGAACTCGGCTGCCAACCGACCAATGACGTCCTCGCTGTGTATCCTGATGAAGGCATCCCGAATCACGTCGTTCATGACATCGACATCGGCAGCGTGGGTCCAGAACGAGTCGTGAACCGCTGCGAAGGTAAGGCCTTTCTCGTCGCACTCGAGTGCGGAGAGGAGCATGTGACTGGCGTCGAGAGAGTGGATAAAGTTCGGCGGGAACGCTTGAAGCTGCTTGCGTCGGTTGACCGGGTCGGACCGGTCGGGAACCGTGAGCACGAGGTCCTGGAGACAGGTCGGAATTGTCCTTGTGTTACTCTTCCGGTACGGCTGTACGACAGGCATCCGCAACGGGGTTGTCCAGACCAGAGTTGACTTGAACTTGTTCATGATGTCTTCAGTCGAAGACTTCGCCTTACTCTTGGCTTTTGGGGACGTTCGTGTCCTGGTCTTTTTCTCGGCTGGAGGATCGTTGATGAGCTCGAGCTGCTCGGGCGTCAAGGCGCGACAGACGCGGCTTCCAATCTCCCCGAGCCAGTGCTGAATGTCGTGGGCGCCCTTGAACATAGTCGACAGAGCCTTGAAGATCTTCGTGGCGACATACGAAGCTAGGAACATGGGCTCGTGCCCAGTCTCCTTGTAGATGTTGGGGTACAGAGATTCAATCTGCTTCAGGACCTGCTTCTTGGCCCCTGAGAAAGTGACTCCGTAGACGTTGGTCATGACAGTTTGCTTGACCACTTTGCGGGTGATCTTGCCATGAAGAGCCTGGGCATAAGGGTTTCCATTATCCAAGTCCTCGGCGATGCTCTCCTTGACCAACTCAGCGACAGCCGAGTAGACATCAGCTGGGCGGTCACCCGGCTCGAGATTAACCTGCTTAGCGCCCCAGGTATCGCCACCGAGGGCAGCATAGTGCTGGAGTCCATTGCAAGTACCATCCTGGTGGACCGGGAGATGAGAGACATATTTGGTCGGGTCAGGCTGATCCATGGCCGCCTTGAGCTCGTAGCAAGTCGCCAGGCATTGCCACGGATCTTCAGCTTGCAGCCACCAGCGTTTGCCCTTCAAGGGGTTGTTGACAGAGTCAATAATGTTGTCCATGTTTTCGACAGCGAAGTTCTCTCGGTCCTTGAGACTGGCCTTGTCGTAACCGTAGACGTTGGACAAGTGTACCCTGAGCCATTTCAACCCACTTTCACCCAGCTCCTTGCCCTTTGCGAACCGCATCAAGCCTCGCACGTGGTCTGCTCCCATGTGGTTCAGATATGTCGGAATCGGGTATGCGCGTCCACGGAAGTCAACGTTGTGAGGGAAGTAAAAGGTCTGGTCTCTGAATGCTCTGGCAATCTCCAGTTGAAAGTTCATGAAGCATCGGACTGAATGCAGACCCGACTTCTCATTTTCAGCCATCTTGACGGCCTTGATCCACTGCCGCTTCTTCATCGGATCGTCGGTGAAATCAGGCTCTGCAGGGATATGAACATCCGGGTTCAGCGCAGGTATATCAGCGATGGCTTCTCCGGCGTTCCAGGCTTCCAACATGACGTCGAATACGGGTCGATTGATGCGCCAGGCAGTGCGGCCCAGAACATCAAGCCCCTTCAGTACTTGGTCCATATCACCGCGGTCGATTGCTGCTTGTGTGTACGCTTTCTGGTCCTTCTCTCCGTTCTTGATCCGGACAAGCGAAGCAGGGACCTCGAGAAACGCGCCTTTGTCGAATTTGGACCATGGCTCGGGTTCAACGACCATAGGTAGATGACGCGCAATGTAGGCGCCGCGTGGCTCACGCTTCATCATGTCCACCAGGGTGCGATTCGGGATAAACATGCCTATCTTCTTGCCCTTTTTGAGCTGACTGGTGTGCGAGAAAGCGGGTTGTAACTGCTCAATCGGCTCTTTTGTAACAGGGTGTTCCCTCCTCACGTTGATCTTCGTCGACTCGATCAACGCCAATAGCAGAGCAGCTCCCACCTTAGTTCGGATGGAGAGTGGCCAAGCTGGATCATTGAGTTCCGCTTCTCGAATTTTCGATTGTTCATCCTGGTGAGCGGACGATGTGTTTGTTGTGGTCGGAGATCCTGCTTCGGCCGAATTTTGCTCAGTTGCGTCGTCTCCCGGGGAAAACCTCAGTACCCGCCTGGCGCCCCGTTGAACAGTATGCTTGTTTCCCTTGCCCTGTCTCGCCTGAATCCGAATGTCCTCCTCCGCGATCTTGGAAAGCTGCGTAATCATCATGGACAATGGAACACCATTGTCAGCTCCATGCATAGCAAGTGAGCTTAGAGTGCTTAGAATGGTAACAGCAGCGAGCCGTCCAGGGTTCGACTGTCGCAGAAGCGGGCCGTATATGCATCTGTCCAGATCTTCTTGGCTCTTTTTGGGCTCATCCTCAGCCTTGTCGATGAGCTCGAATTCCTCCACCAATCGGGCCTCCAAAGCGTTTTGCCAGTCGTACAGCTTCGCACTCAAAGAGGCACTCGAGATAGATGTGTTGAGCCCCATCTTCATCAAGTTCTCGTTCTCCTCTCGCCAACGCGCGATGGCAGCTTCGACGGAATCCTGCTCCAACCGGGACTGTATTTCTCTGCGTTCGGCATATGAGAGCTTGGAGATATCGTAACCTTCAGGAACCTCGGCGAAGAGGGAGAGAGTGCTCTTCAGCACCTTGAGTCCCATACCCTTCTGCGGAGTGGGCAATACATCCGGTGTGCCAGGTGCATTAGCAGGTAGCCAGGATTCCGTTGTCGTCTCCGCCAGCTGACTTTCGGTGGTCTCGGCCTCCACAGGGCTAACTTGGTCCTCCGGCAGTAGGTTGTAGGTAGGGCAGATAGACGTGATAGTAGCCAGGTCTTGATCGGTCAAGATGTCGCTCATGTACAAGACCTCCAAGCCAGCATCCCCTGGTGCCATGCCCATATACCGGTCCACCAGTCTTTCCAACCTTGCGCCGTGGGTTGTGAGGAGGGACGCCTTGAGCATGCATGCTATTGTCTCGGCAGTGTGCGGAATGTGAGCACTGCGTATCTGCAGTTCGTACCACTGATGTAAGTCTTCCGCCTTGTTCAGCCCGGGTTCCTCTTGAATCTGATATAACCGCGCCCGGAGATAGCGGTTATGGAAGTGGATAAGGTCGCGTTTGTCGAGGGCTCCAATAGAATCGATACGCTTGATTACGAGAGCTGCCCTATCCAGCTTGCCCACTGTAAGGCAGGCCTCGAAAACGGGGATGAGCTCGTCAATGTCGCCCGAGATACCATGTAGGTTTATCCTTTGTCGGGGAGGTCGAGGAGGAGGGTCGCTGACGATCAGCGGGGAGGAGACGTCGAGTGGCCGTAGTTCGTAAAGGGGCTGTTGCTTGTGTGCCCGTGGTGAAGAGTAGATAGGGCCTGCGCCATTCTGGAGGTGGTCGAGCGGCTTGTAGTCATCCAATGCCGTGGCCAGGTTGCGCTCAAACGCCACCAATCCTCGGGAAGTTTTCCGCTTCCATGGCCGTAACAGTTGCTTGGTCGTCAAGAGTCTCTGGGTTGCTGTCCAGGACCGACCGGAAGATGGCGAGGGTCTCGAGGTTATGTGAGAAGAGCTGGAGAGGAGGAACTGGCGCAGGGGGAGGTTGTGTCGAGGAGTTGCTGTTCGTACGAGCATCGTGAAAACCTCACGCGACGGCGCAAAGTCGTGCTATTAAAGGAGTGTGTATAACGGCGCGGACCGTGTAGGTTTAACCCGTCCCGACAAGCGTCTCAAGATAACCAGAAAAACACATTAAAAGAAGGAAATATAAAGTCTAATAACAAGATGAACCATGAAATTCCTGTCGTCGAGTCGAGTCTCAAGACGAAAGTCGAGTGCTTGCAAAGCAAATCAATCGCAGATAAGGAGAGGAAGGAGCTTTCCACCAAAATTTGCCTTCATCTTTGGCTCCAGCAAACCCTTCTGGCGATTTGACTCGTCTGATTGGCAGTTTGCCCCATAGCTCTCCACAATATAACGGATTGCCGGCGAAGTGTTGGTGTGCACGGGCCGGTAATAGAACATTTCCAGAACTAGCATCTGCAGGGACAGAGGGTCCAGAGAATTGCATCCAGCAGACTTCCGTTCTGCATTCATCCACTCAACATTCAAGAACCGGGCAGACATGGCCTCAACCCGATCTCTCAAATCCGCCTTCGGCTGCTCAGCATGTCGCTCGACGGCTCTCCAACTTCTCGTTGGCCCTTCGCTTCCACTCCGGATACCTCGAGTCAGTGTCACGACTCCATCGACACGACGTGCGCCGGCGAGCTTCTCGACTTTCCGACCGAATTTACTGCAACAAAAGAGCCCAGCGATACAAGAACTACGGATACCAGACAAGCAGGAAAATGGTGCAGCGCAGTCTGGTGACTCTTCCGAAGCCAACGGCGAGGATGTACCGTGGTATCTGCAAGTCGAACCGCCGAAGCACCCTACACTGATCGTCGAACCGCCACCGCTACCCGACGTCCCAGAAGGAGCCCCCAGAGTAGTGGAACAATTAGTCAAATACACATCAGATGAGCTCGGAATGGAGGACATTGAAATACTTGACCTACGGAACTTGGACCCACCGCCGGCACTCGGACCAGGCCTCCTCATGTTGTTCGGCACCGCTCGCAGTGAACGGCATCTCCACGTATCCGCCGACCGCCTGGTGCGCTGGTTCAGGGGCCGGGGTATCTCCGCCGACGCGGACGGCCTGCTGGGCCGCAACGAGCTGAAGATCCGTGTCAAGCGGAACGCTCGCAAGATGAAGCGGTTGGGGCACGGATACGCACAGCGCGAAAACGACGACGGCATCAGCACGCAATGGGTGTGCGTCAACGCCGGTACCGTCAGTTGGGTGGAAGGCGAATCAGAGGTCGTCGCTGCCGACGGCAGGGTCAGCGGCTTCGGTGTCCCGCAGGTTGGCTCGACGGTCGTGGTGCAGATGTTCACCAAGTCGCGGCGGACGGAGCTCGATTTGGAGGGTTACTGGAAGAAGAAGCTCATGGGTCCTAAGGCCGCGAAGGCTCTGGAGCTGCAGGAAGAACGGGAGAAAGATCCCGTTACTTGGGCGATGCAACAGGCCTTTTCAAACGGTTCGGGTAAGGCATCTTCACGCCAGGAGAGATTCTTGTCAACTGGTGCTGCCTCCAAGGACCACTCTTGAACCAGTGGAATGGTCGGCATCTCCTCTCTGGCCTCGTACTAGCGGGACAGGGCAGGTTCACTATTCCACTTGCCGCATACCTCCTGAGACAGGCGACACTCTCACGCGCCAGCGCCATTGTATAGGACTATGACCGTTCTGGAAGCTTGTGATATCCTATGAAGTGTGTGACAAGCAGATAGCGGAACCTCGTTATCTTGGGGTTCCAGCTTACATTTGCAGAGCGGGATGGGAACGACGAGGAAGATGGTCCGTAATCGACCTTTTTCGGCTAAGGTGGCACAGACAGTTCTCATGAGAAGCCGAACCCGAATATCGTCGTCAGGCAGACTAGCTATGTTCGGAAGGCGTTCATTGCCTGCGTTTGGGCATCCGGATCCTATGAGCACACAACGAGTTGCCATAATGCGCCCTACGTGCACAACTCCAGAGAGAGGTTGTCTTGCGGAAGAAGCAGGCTGCGGGCGCATGTACTGTACATGTCATGACAACTGATGACAACGCTGTTACAACAATGTCAATGGAGCGAGCCTTCACCGGCTGTATATATTACGAAATTTGTACAACAATACCAACTCCAAGAGATACCAAGGTTGCATTTCAACAGTTAGAGTAATGTCACCAGGAGGACCGCGACCATTGCTAGGCGACTGGCGACGTCTTCATGCAACTCAAGTATGCGGAATGTAGTGACGGAAATGCGCCCGTGCAAGACGATGCAACCCCAGCTAGCCCATGTGATATGGCCTTCTTAAATCAGGTTCGCTCCCGTGCCTGGCGTCTGCAGGCCATCCAGCGCCTTGGAGGGAAAAGGCAGGTCATATCAGCAGAACAGAGATCTGCCAAGAGATGAGCCTATCGCCTTGCACATGTGCCGGACCGGGGTAGTTGATCGCCAAGCCAAGGGTACAACGTGCCGTCGTGATTGGACGGCTCCGGCTTAACAGGCCAGATAGGGGAATGTCCCACCCTGGTCGGTGTAATGCAGCAACCTGGGTGTAAGTGCACTGATTGGGGTGCGTTGATGCTTCAGGTTCATCCCGCACTCTGGAGAAGAAACGGGAAATATGCCCTAGCTCATCTCCCTTCTACGAATGGGAATGTCTCGTTGCCAAGACATGTGGATGACCTCGTTGCGAAACATGGGCCTAGACCAGGTACCACGTTGAGCTGCCAGTTGAGGGTTGGCACCACGCCCGTAGTGGCGGAGGTGTATAAGTGCTACCAGTACCGCCGCTTTCTCTCCAACTGTCTCCCTATCGACGATTCAAAAAGAAGACACACCGTCGAACAATCTCGCACAGGACTAGAAAACAATGGCAGCGCGTGTCCTCTCCCTCGCCCTGCTCGCCTCAGGCTTGCCTTCCACCCTAGCATGGGGCGCCCTAGGCCACGAAGCAGTCGCATACGTCGCGACCAACTTCGTCGCCTCGACGACAAAGTCCTACTTCCAGACGCTCCTCGGCGACACGTCAACCGACTACCTCGCCTCCGTCGCCTCCTGGGCCGACTCGTGGCGGTCGACCACAGCCGGCAAGTTCTCCGCCCCCTTCCACTACATCGACGCCAACGACAGCCCCCCGTCCAGCTGCAGCGTCAGCCTCTCGCGCGACTGCGGCAGCGGCGGCTGTGTCGTCTCGGCCATCTCCAACTACACCACGCGGCTCCTCACATCGAGCCTGAGCAAGTCCGAGAGGCAGATCGCCGCCAAGATGGTCATCCACCTGCTCGGTGACATCGGCCAGCCGCTGCACTGCGAGGCGCTCGACGTGGGTGGGAATGACATCGACGTCACCTACGACGGCGACTCGACCAACCTGCACGCGGTCTGGGACTCGAACATTGCCGAATCCATCGCCGGCGGGTCCTCGCTCTCATCAGCCAAGAGCTGGGCGGCGACACTGACGACGGCTATCAAGACGGGCACGTATAAGTCCGCCGCCGCCGGCTGGGTTAGCGGACTGAGCATTACGAGTGCGCAGAGCTCGGCTCTGACCTGGGCGAGTGAGAGCAATGCGGAAGTGTGCTCAACGGTGTTGGCTAAGGGGCTGTCTTATGTCGAGAAGAATGACCTGTCTGGGGCTTATACCACGACCGCGACGCCGGTTGTGAACTTGCAGATTGCGAAGCAGGGTTATCGGTAAGTTCCTCTTTTCGTTGAAGCCGACAGGCGGAGGCTGCAAAACTGACTGAGAACCCAGACTTGCAAAGTGGTTGGATGCCATTGCTGCGGCCGCATGATCACGATCGTCTCTGTTAAGACGTGAGAACCGAAGAGAAGCTTCAAAGTACATACATGAATGTAAAGGAAGTCCGTCTTGCACCTCGCTTTTCTATTCCAGGGTATCATAGTCTAAATCGATCCTTGCTCTCGCGTGCCAGAGTGCTGTCACGGAGTCATTTCGAAGCACCTCTCATAGCCTCCCGCAGCATAGGGGCGACCTGCTTCCGACTGTTCTCGATCCTCAACTGCCTCCAACACGCCCTCCACTCCTTTGAACCAGAAGTGTCGTCCAGCTTCCCATCGCGCCACGTCTCCAACCCTAGCTTCTCCCTGTTCTTGTCGGCGAACGCCTTCACCGCCGCAACTGCCTTCTCGTTGAAGCCCCAAAGCAGCCCCTCCCTCGCGAACCCACCCTCGGGATGCATAGTAGTCATGACACACGCAATATCCAGTTTCTCCTCCTCAGCCCATTTCCTCAGCTCCGAGAGAAACTCGTCCTTGCCACCGATCCTCTCCAGCAAATAGTCGATGCCCTGCGCCACACTTGACGTGCCCAGCGTCAGCCCGCCGTCAGTCCACTTCTTGTAGTCCTTGCGGAAGATATCGCGGTAGCTGAGGCTCGACAGATCTTCCTTGAGCTCCGTCAGTTCTTTGAAATACGCGTTCCGGTCATACTTCGCCCCCGACCGGCGGATCAGCGCCTCGGCAAACTCGACAGCCTGCACGTCCGTCGGCGTAGTCTTATCCTTCGACGTGAGGTTCGTAGTGTCAATGAGAATCGGCCCAAGAACGAGGAATGCGAGCTGAGCGTCCCAGTCCTTCTCTCCGTTCCCGTCCTTCACCTCAGCCCCGTCCTCCTCCTTCTCGGCCAGCGCAGTCCATGCCTCGGTGCCGTACTCGACGACAAGACTCATGCAACTTCCGCACTTCTTCACCACCCTCGGCTCGTCCTGCGTATGCATAGGTACAGCACCTTCATCCTCATGATGGTCGACACAGGCGACAACGCGATGGGCGAACTTCTCCTTCACCAACCCCGTCACGGCGTTGTGGTCTACCAGCACCCACCTCGAGTCCTCGGGTCTGACACTCGCCTGCTCGAGCTCGCTCAGCGTGAGTAGATCATCCAGAGCCACGCCTGCGCGGCGCAACACGGCGCCTAGCTCTGGCCGTAGTGCGAGATCTGGCCGGTGGAGGTTTGCCAGGGGGATGTGTAGAGTGTGATGTGGCGGAGAGTGAGTCCTGAGATAAGCTAATGCGAGGGCCGAGCATAGCGAGTCCAGGTCTGCCGACTCGTTGCCTATTACGAATGTCAGGGGCTTTGGCCGCGACGACGGAGGAGAGAGCAGAGTTTTGCGAGCTGTGGTGAGGAAGGATTTTAAGGAGCTCCTGGGGGCCATGGTTGAGGGAAGTGTACGCAGCAGAGATGTGAGAGGCTGAGCGAATGTTATGAAACGAGAGAATGAAAGTGAGAATAAGCGGTTTGGTGAGACGTCGTGATAGCTTCAAGCAAGGAAACAATCAACGAGGTACTCAGGTACCCGAGCACTAGCAGTGACGTCGGGTGCTGTGGGGTCGGCTGCACCTTCTGAATCGGCTCTTCCGACAGCGGCAATCTTATCGTCTTATCTTATCGCCCCGGGTCACGACTTCCGCCACGACAACGACCTCCCTGAACCACCCCCCAAAGTCTAGCCATACCCTCGACCTGCTCCTCGAACATCCAATTGACTCCTCTCGCCCTGCTCTACCAATCCCCAACCTCACCAAGCCTCCCGACACCACACCTCCCAACAATGGGCTCCCAAACCCCCATCACCACCACCACCCCCCTCCGCCTCGCCATCCTAGAAGCCGACACCCCCCTCCCCTCAACGCGCGCAAAATACTCCTCCTACGGCGGCGTCTTCACCTCCCTCTTCACCCGCGCCGCAAGCCCCACGCCCCTGTCCTCCCTCCTCACAATCACATACCACGACATCGTGGGTCCCTCGGCGACCTACCCCTCCCTCGACGATATCGACGCGATCCTCATAACGGGCTCCAAGCACAACGCCTTCGAAGACGGCGAGGGCGGGTGGATATCCGCTCTTACCGAGTTCGTGCGCCGCGCCCTGGAGTCGGAGAGGGGTATAAAAGTAGTCGGCGTGTGTTTCGGCCACCAGATCGTCGCCCGGGCGCTGGGCGTGCCGGTGGGCCGCAACGCGCACGGGTGGGAGGTTAGCGTCACTGATGTGCGGCTGACGGAGGAGGGGAGGAGGTTATTCGGAAAGGATTCGCTGGTCAGTACCTTAATTCTACTCTTGCCCCCAACGCCCCCGAGATATCGATATGGCTATCAGGTGTTGACAAGAACAACTACAGAAAATCCACCAGATGCACCGCGACGCCGTCGCGTCCCTGCCTGCCGGCGCCGTGGCGCTGGCGGAGACGGATGTCTGTCCCGTGCAGGGGTTCGTGATACCCGGCAAGGCGATCACTGTGCAGGGACATCCCGAGTTCACGGGGCCTATTGTGCAGGAGATATTAGACTCGAGACGAGATATGGGTATTTTATCTGACGAGATATATAAGAGCGGGACTGATCGGGTTGAAGACGAGCACGACGGTGTTGCGATAGCACGGGCGTTTTTGAAGTTTTTGAGAGAATAGAACCGAGAAGACCGGTTGGATATAATGTCTTGTGTTGTGTGTATACCTCTATGCTCTGCGGTCAGATCTTGACACATGCCCATGCTACGTTCTTCTGCTTCAGTGCCATATACCGTCCCACCGCCTGTAAACACACCCTCATGCTCCATTGTAACGCCTAACCAATAAATCCAAAACAAGCTATGCTCGACCCAGGGTATCAATAGCCAAACCAATGCCACCCATGCTGTAGAAGTCTAATGAGATCTAGCAATCCCACCAAACCCCAATTTCTAATTCCGTCCCATGCGCCTTTCCAGTCTCACAGTCCCTCCCTAGTCCCTCCCCAAACCCCTCCCGCATCAGAAGCAACATCATACTCCTTAACATCCCACCAATGCCTCCCCCGCCCGCCAACACCCACACCCATCCTCTTCTTCTCCCCCCTCCCAACCTCATCCATCATCTCCGCCTTCCGCCTGGCCCTCGCATTCCTCACCTCGACCAACACCTCCTCCCTCGTCCGCCCCACGCCCGCGGCCCCCATCCGCCCGCGCCCGACGGCCACCCAGAACCCTTCCCCAGCCGTGTACCGCCACGGCTTCTCGCGCGCCGTGAACACGGCGCTGTCCGCCGCGCCCTGCACCGCCAGACTCACCAGGCTCAGGACCAGCACCCACGCCGGCCGCGGTGCGTCGTCACTGTACCCGTACGCGTGGTTGACGAAGGGGAAGATCCAGGTGACCAGGTACAGCAGCGGGTAGACGAACAGCGAGCGCAGCTGGCGGCGGACCTTGTCGCGGTTGCGGGAGACGTGCGACGTCAGCGGGTCGTGGGATATGTGGGGCGTCAGGGCGGCGCCTTCTAGGTAGGGGGAGGAAGAAGATTCTTGAGAGGAGGAGGGGGGCGGCGGCTGTTGTTCCGCGGCTCTTAGGGCGTGACGGCACACGGGGAACATTGCCGGGATGGTCGAGCAACTGCCCGGCTTGTGGACCGGGGCTAATTGTTCGGTGAAGTGTACGACGGTGTGTGGGGGCTCGGTCGCGACGGTCTCCGCCACGGTGGGTAGTTTCCAGCTTTCGGCGTTGGTCGAGGGCCAGGGTGAGGCGTCGCTGATGGTGCGGCTGCGCCGTGATGCGGTGGGTGGTGGGAGTTCTGGCTCCCGTAGTGGTGGATGGTGAGGATCTTGCTCTTCCGAAAGGCTTTCGCGTATCGAACAGGATGCCTCCGTGAAGCGTGGGAGGTTCCAGAGTATTGGCCCCGTTGGCGGGGCCTCGTCAGCCCATTTGCCAGCGGGAGCATTGCTGAAAGAGACGGAACGCAGCCTGTCCTTGTAGCGACCTGCCGAATGGAAAGATGCGGGTAGTGATCGAATCCGGTCCCGGTAAGCGGCCGGAGTTGCGGGCGGCGGAACAAGCTTGTGAAGCGCTGCTGAGTCTCTGCGTTCGTAGTGCAGCATCCGTCCGCGAACATATGCGTATATGCAGGCATATATGACGAGAATAAGGGCGAAAAGAACGTAGCGTGGAACCCAGCTTAGAGCTAGGCGAGTCCATCCCCGCCTGTTAGAAAGGTAGCAATAGTAGCCAACATTCCGGTAGCCTCCGTCAGCAAAGGCGAGTGAGGCGAAGAGCAGAGGCACGATCACGTAGGCCGCATACGCCAGCCACCGGTAGGGATAAAGGCCGGACTTGGGTCGGTAGATGTACATGGCCGAGTGCAGAGCGATTAGGAGGACAGCAACGTCTGACGACTCGATTCCCACGGCGAAAAAGAACCCGCTGACTTGGCAGAAGGTCGAGTCCGATGCGATCGGGCCGCGTGTGTAGGTGACGATGGGGAAGATGACGAACCACAGCGCCTTGATGAGGTCGCTTTGGATGAGTAACATGATCAGGCTG
This sequence comes from Coniochaeta ligniaria NRRL 30616, assembly GCA_001879275.1. NCBI lineage: Eukaryota > Fungi > Ascomycota > Sordariomycetes > Coniochaetales > Coniochaetaceae > Coniochaeta > Coniochaeta ligniaria. Next base: position 1,268,540 of record KV875098.1, on the reverse strand, counting down.
AGAGAGAAGATTAGAATCGTAGACGGGCTTTCAGAACATGGGTTATGCTTACTCGTGCCGGAAACTCCTCCTCATCCTGACGAACCAGTAGAAGGCAAAAGACGTGGCCAAGGTACTGAGCAGTCCTAGCCCAACAGATATGCCCATGAGCATCTCAGTATAGTCCGTTAATTGCTCATGTCGACCACTCAAGTGTGCCGGCGCCCAGGACCCTAGAAGGCGAGCAAGAGGCCCTTCATCGCTAGAACCAAGGATGGGAGCCATATGCTCCGTCGCCACATGCATCTGGCGTGGCCGTGAATGAAGGAAGGGGGGAACGAGGAGTCCCTCCGTGGATCGAGGTAGAGTCGACACCTTAACTCAAGGAAGAGCTTCAACAGCCTCGGCCATGGCGAACGAGAGTACGGTGAGAGCTCAAGGTGATGGCGGATACGGCGCTAAGTGCAACGAAGGAGCAGAGTAAGGCTCGCAATTAGGGTTTGGTCAACTTCAATAGACTGACCAAGACCAAGGTTGTTACCGCAGTGGATGCATCTAGTGTTTTGTCACTTCAACGAGGTCTTGTCTTAGCGGCGTTCTCAGTTCCAACTTCCAAGCGGTCAAAAGGCAACAGCAAAGCTTGATCCACTTGGGCCCGTGAGCCTGAATTCCAGAGCAAAGAAGTTGGGAGTTTAGAAATGCCGGTTATGGGATGCGGTAAACATGACGAGCGATCGAGAGAAGGGATGCAGATGGAGACTGCCAAGACGATGAATCGCACTAGCCACTCCGAAAGACCCCGGGCCTCGCTTGGGATAGACACAACCGACTGGAGTAGAGGGCCTACTAAGTGTAGTAGCCACCGCGCTTGCGAACGTTAGGCGTTAGGGTCTGCGGGTCCCATGAGGGAAAGAAAATAGGCTCATAATAGTTGAAGGCGCAATATCACGACAATTCTTGCCATGGCCAGCCCTAGAGCCTCCACGAGACCCAATCTGTCCGATCTGTCGGTATTCTAGGCAGAGAACCAGGAAACCGGTGACGACAGACACCGCTTTGGGCCAGTCTTACAGGTCTTAGCCGTCTTAGCCTTCAAGAGGCGTAAAACTGGCGAATGTCAGCCGAGGGATTCAAAGATCGCCGTGGGCCGATCTGATGCAAAACCGGCTGACTGGAATGTCTTGGACAGTGCGTGCGCCTTGCTTCTCCTCCTAGGCCATCTTCCCGGTCGGTTAATGGCGCACGAGAAGCGCCACAAGCTACCTCGCATAAGCCATGGCGCTCCTCGAGGAAAGACGCACAATTCCTGAGCGCTTGGGACTGTGTGAGCTGGACTGGACTGATCCAAGAAGCGGTCGACAGCGCTGACCGGCCCAATCTCAGCGACAGTCTCAGATTAAAAGCTGCAAATCACATTCAGTCTTGTATGGATCCGATCGCTTCGAGATGGAGTACTAAGGTAGAAAACAGCAAAAGCAAATCACGAGGCCGGCCTGGAACCTGGAAGTGGAATGAACATGGAGGAAGAGACAGCGAGACGGCGGGGCTTGAAGGCTGGAGGTGTTTCGTTTTCGGCCCCGCCAATCCCAATGAGGGGTACATGCAGCCGACAGCCGGAGGTTACACAATGTGGCGCACGAGCCACCCCGTGGGTTAGGTGAGGTGGTTACTTTGTTTTACCCCCAACAAATCAAGGCCTCTCTCTCGTAATAAGTCGAACAATATCGACATATGCTTTGACTTGTCGATTCTCATGCCGCCTTGTTTCTCACACACCCAGCTCTACTCCGGAGGGGTCTAACAGGACTCGTGCGAGCGCGCTCTTGTTTGCCAGACTCGTCGCTGTCCAGCTCCTCTGTCTTCATCTCAAAGTGAGGTTCCAGGATGCCGGAATTGGCAGATCGGCACGGTTAAACTGAAGTTTTTCAGTCCTTGGCCGTTACCGTTCTCGGCATGGATCGTCCCAGGGCCAGGCCACAAGAAGTAACGTCCCCGTGAGCATTATTAGGATAGACCGGACTGCTGGTGCGATATCGAGATCGGCTGAGGAACCATAAGCTCGGTAAAATGTCATTCTTGGATTTGGTACAGCCATTTCCGTAGTACTATCTGCCTCCGATGTTGCTCGCCAAGCCGTGTCACGCTGACTACCAGGTAAGATAGACCAGACTCCGTCAGGGAGGTTGTAGGATGCCATTTGAAGCGTGCCCAGTGTGATCTCGGCGTCGCACTACCTTAGTTTGGAGCCCAAAATAGCACTGTCGCGCCTGCCGATCACATAGTCCACACATCTAGTACAAGTATACGCACCTCTGCAGATATGTCCATACGCGTTTGAGCAATGATAATCCAGAGACTGCAGAACGAGTCGCCATGATGTTGTCAAGTTAGAACGCCTTGGAGCAGAGAGTGGTACCACCAATCAGATGCAGCGTCGCATTCAGTGAAACCCGGCACAAACTCCGCCACCAAAACACCATCGGATCATGCATCGCCAACCTCGGCATCGCGACGCGAGTCAACCCGGATTGCACAATCCTCATGCAGATCGATGCGGCTTGGCCCGAACCTGTCATGCTCTCCTGTGCAGTCCGTAAGCTAAATATCCGTCGTTCAGTTGCGCACTGTCGGAGATAGTCCAGCGCTCCCGATGTCGAGCAGTCACAACTCAGCCGATAGTCATGAAGGTGACAGTCTGAACCCAGCCTCGTCTCCGAGCCGCCAGTATGGCACATTTGCAGCTCCGGAAGCTGCCCCGCCGTCAATTGACCGCGAGCCATCGGGGTCTCAGCATGCGGTAGACGACGACGGCGTCGACACTAGCAGCATCAAAAGCACCACCAATCTCGTCGTCGATCATGGCGCCGACGGCGGCACCAATAGCAATGATGACACAGAACAAGGCCCCGGGGTCGACAGGCCGCTAGCATCACGCCCGTTCTTCAGACACCTCTCCACCCTCCTCCTCGTAACAAGCACCATCGCCCTCTTCACAGCCGCCACCTGCCTCCTCTACCGCAACCACCACCCCCCAACCACATCACCAACCCCCTCACCGACACCGTCCCTCAAGCTGCTGATAGTAGGCGACTCCATCACCCAAGGCGCCGAGGGCGACTACAGCTGGCGCTACCGCCTGTGGGAATGGCTCCGCGACAGCCCCGACTCCCCCAACGTCGTCTTCGTGGGGCCCTACAGCGGCACCTTCCCGCCGCCGGACGCGCCGCTCCCCCCGCGGCCGCAGCCGACCACGCCGGGGCTCGAGACGCGCGCCTGGGGCGGCTACGCGCGGGACGTGGATCCGGCTTTCCTCAGTGGCCCCGGAAAGGCGCATTTCGCGCACTGGGGGCGGCAGGTGGCGCAGTTTAGGTGGTTTATTGGGGACGTGGTGAGGGAGTACCAGCCGGATTACGTGCTCGTCGCCCTGGGGTTCAATGACCTCGCGTGGATCTCCGGTCCGTACGGGACGATTGCGAGCATGAGGAGCCTGATCGACAACGCGAGGAGCGCCAAGGGAGATGTCGGGTTTGCGGTTGCCAATGTGCCGCAGCGGGCTGCCGCCGTTGGGCGCGATGATCTGCCGGCGAGGACGGACGAGTACAACGGTCTGTTGGAGGGTGTGGTCGGGGAGCTGACGAGGGAGGAGAGTCCCGTCCACCTGGTGAAGTTGAGGGAGGCTTATTCTTGTGAGTTTTGAAGAAAACCTATAAATCGACATTTGCATAAAAAAGACGGGGTTGTCTAACACGGGTTCTGGTTCCGTAGGCGAGGTCTCGGGCTGTCCGGCCAGTCACGACGGTCTGCATCCGAACGCTCTGGGCGAGTTCCAGATCGCAAAGGCGTTCAGCCAGGTGCTGTACGAGAAGTACGGCCTCGGAAGCGCCAACTTCACCATTCCGGCCGCGATCCCTCTTCGGCCGTGCGGGGCGCCGGAGAATGTGAGGGTCGTCAGGACGCCGACGGAGTACAGCAGCATGCAGCCGATCCAGGTGACGTGGGATGGCTTCTACGGCGCTTTTGGATACTTTGTGCAGGCTAGGCGGAAAGGCTGGGGTTGGGGGAGGGATCTCTTCACGGACATCCGCCAGTACGAGATGTTCTGGCCTGGGAATGGCCAGGAGTGGGAGGTGCGTGTCCAGAGTTACTGTGGCGATCAGCAGGACCACTCGCCGTGGAGTGACGTGGTTTATATTCGGACGTGAGAGCAAGCAGCATTGCCTGTGGTCGCGGCTTCGTTTATATAGTCATGATGCATGATGGTTCGGTTTGGCATCCAGCTGGACTGCGAGGCGTTATGGGAAGCACATTTACACCAATGAGATATACCATCTGCTTATACTGCAGCATAATGCGTAGTAGGTACCTTTGGTATTCGGATTAGAGATATGAGTTGACATCTGAAGACACGCTAACAGAAACTGAACATTGAGTTGGTGCCATGTGGTTTCAAGGAGTGACTCTGAAAGTTTAGTCTCTTTTGAGCGCACCATACAAGAACCTGGAACCTCTCTTAACTTTCAGTTTTACTAGTCTACATCGTGCCTACCTACTTGCTGTGATAAGGTATACACTCGATAAACCGATCTCCTGTTGCCGCCGGATGCTCATTCTAGTGGAAGATCTGAATGCGATATACACCATTGTCGTACAGTGTCCAGGCAAATTCCCTGTCCCAGAGTTTTAGACGTGAGCATCAGGGTTGCGGTCGGAGGTTTCAATCGACCCGCGTCTGGTGTTAGTCGCTAAGGCTCATCTAATACGACATCGATCTCTCGGGTCGGTTTGTTTCCGAGATGGATGCGGCATCCCACGCGCCTGGTCCGTGGAAGTTATGGCGCCATTTTCGAAATATTATTGACATCCCAATGCGAGGACGGCTTTAGTTTGGTGTAGCTCAGCTTAGGTACTGGAGTCGAAGCAGTGCTTTCCAACAGATAATTTCGTACCTAGTTCATAGGATCTAACCCGCTTATGTGACAGTCGTATGCGTTTCCTCTTCAAGGTTGAAGGAACATCGTCAATTCCTTCCCGAGTCCAGAACGTGGAGGAGTGGATACCCGTCATCATGTTGGTCCGTCTTGGCCTCCGTGCCGATGCCCACCTGGCGATTCTATTTCCTATCCTGGCCTAAGGTCCGCTGGAACGCTCGAGCGACTCAGCGACGGAAGGAATAATGTCGCCTCTTCAAAACCAATTGCTGCCTCTCCCATACGGGATGCAGCTGGTTACGTTCTCTTTCATGCTGCACCTCTCGTTAACTTTCTCTGGCTTTCAGCCACTTTCATGCGACTTTGCGACCGGACTGATATAGTCGAGCGCCATCGCGAACACCACCTTGCGCCAACATGTCTCATAACTCGACCTCGGGCGCGCGCCCGTACTACGTCTGCAAGGAGGTCAGCCCAGCATGTCCGGTGTCCAAGACGACGCAGGGCTACTACCCCAACAAGGGGATCAACATCTTCTTCGCCGCCGCCTTCGGCGTCGCCATGGTCGTCACCTTCGCCGTCGGAGCCAAGAAGAGGACGTGGAGCTACATGGCCTTCATCACCGCCGGCTGCGCCCTCGAGCTCGCCGGATACGCAGCCCGGGTGCCCCTGCACGACAACCCCTGGAACTCGGAGGCCTTCCAGACCCAGATCGTCGCCATCATCCTGGGGCCGACGCTCATCTGCATCTCCATCTACCTGACGCTCAAGCACGTCTGTCTGTCCCTCAACCCGGCCCTCTCGCGCATCCGCCCGAACCTGTACCCCTGGATCTTCGTCCCCGGCGACGTCACCTGTCTGCTGGTCCAGGCCATCGGCGGTGCCATCGCGGCTAGTGCGGGCGGCGCGTCCAAGGCTCCGAATCCCAAGCTGCTGCAGAACGGCAACCGGGCCATCATCGCCGGGATCGTGCTGCAGGTCGTCGTCTTGGCCTTCTTCGGTGTCTCTGCGGTGGACTACTCCGTGCGCGTGCGGAAGTGGCTCAAGACGCCCGAGGCGGACCCGGAGGCCGTGGCGCTGTGGAACAACAAGAGGTTCCGCATGTTCGTCTACGGCGTCAGTGGCGCATACTGCTTGATCTTGATACGGTGTATATATCGGTAGGTTTTGGCAACTCGCATGTCCTGCCCTCCAAGTTCTAACCGGAATCCTAGTGTTGCCGAGATGGCAGGCGGATGGGGCAACCATATCATGCAGGACGAGCCGTCGTTCATCGTGCTAGAGGGCTGGTAAGTCACCGCGCATCATGTCATATCCGTCGAATCTCCGATACTGACTCTTTCCTAGCATGGTCGCTATCGCGGTAAATCTCCTCGCCTGGTGCCCGCCTGGTATCCTCTTCCCTCAGATGGCAGCCCGCAGGGCTGCGCTAAAGCAGACGAAGAAGGCCGACAAGGCCGCAAAAAAAGCGGCTAAGAAGGCTGCCCGAAATGGGGATGACAGCCAACAGGATCTTGAAATGTCCGAGCCGACAATGGAAGAGACCAAGGCCGGACATTGAGGCTTCATTTTTACAAGGCAGGAGGCGGCCATTTTTGCCATTTCTCGGCACGCATACCCGTAACTAAAGCGTTGGAGTTCTGGTCCTGGTCATAGATTCTTCTTTTGTCTAGACTTTATATTTCAATACATCGATCTGCATATTCCGACCGCCGCGGACATGGTTCAGTCCATCACATCTTTCTTTCCCCCGACCATTTGGGCTAAACCACGTCATAACCATCCGGGCATCAACTCCTGCCCTACCCGCTGATTACGTCCCAAACACGTCGTCCGTGTCAACACTGAAGCTCGTCGGCCCGACATAGTGCTGCACGGCCACGTCTCCGGCGTCGGTGATCCACTGCACCTGGGAGTCGGGAATCATCCACGAGCCGATCAGGTGGCCGTGGCCGGTGTACTGCCACGACACGGTGAAATTGTACGCGTCGGCGGCCTTCATGAAAGACCATTTGACCGTGTGGTCGGCCTGGCAGGCGGTCGTGGGGACGTCTCCGATGCTGAGGTCGGAGACTTCGCTCCAGGCCCAGCACCATATGCTGTCTTCGCCCGGCGAGAGGGTGACGTTGTACTCGACGCTGTCGCGCGGTTAGTCAGGTCGATGCTGGTATGGTTGGAAGGGGACGACGTACAAGGAGAGGTGGTTGGTGCCGTCCATTACGTCGGGATAGCCCTGCGCTACGAAGCCGTCGATCGGTAAGGGCCTGCCGGTTGATCTCAGCGCTGGTGGCGGTGCTGCACTGGCTATGTGTAGTAAGGCGCACAGGAGCGCGAGCATATATGCCAAGTACGTCATCTTCGGTTCGGTCAAAGAGGCTGTCCGATATGCAACTGTATACCGTGTCGGTTGAAGGGGCAGAGTTCGAGGTACGTATGTATGAAGATTTACTAGGACATGAAGCCAGTTGACCTTCTTTACTTATACTCCTTCTCTAGCAGTTCGTCGAGCCTGTTCTTGAGGCACTGCCGCAAGTCAAGTCTCCAAACTCGTCGTCATTGCTCATCTTTGCCACTGAAACAGGTAGTACATCTTATGCTGTTGTCAACGGCACTGCGAGTCCCGTCTTTCCACATCGACATGCCGTCACCTTTGTAACCTTCGCGACCAGAGCAGAGAAGGCTCCAGGCAATCATCTCCTAGGAGGAGTCACACGCAGCTCTTGCCGTTCTATTTGCAGGACATGGAGAGCTCGGTCACGTTCCACGACGAACCTGTACACTACAAACCCAGCCTCGGGATATGCCTCAAGTCGACCGCGTGGTCTGGGAGTTGAACATCACTGCACTCGCAAGCATGTCTTGTTACCTCTAACGGCCGGGAGCACTCGAATTCGCCAAACTACCCTAGCTACATACAATCGAACACAGCTGCTCTCTAAACACGCCCCCTCTCAAGGAACCTTTCGGGGATATCCACATGCTTGCTCCGTATATACTCGCACAAGTTCTTCCCCAGCGAGTCAAAGCTGCTAGTCGAGTTAAACCCGCGATCCAGGTGATCCTTGAGCAAGAAGTGCACAGCCCGTATATTCGGAAACTCGCACCGATCAATCTGCTTCCCCTTATCATCCTTCCCCAGCAACTCGCGGATCTTACCAATAGTCAATAAGCTCCGCAGCCACTCCCACTCGTCGTCGCGGCGCACAAACAGCCCCAAGTTACAGTTGGAGCTCTTGTCGCCCGACCTCCCCAACACCACGTACCCCAGCGGCGCCCGCGTAGTCGGCCCGAACGAGGCGAGGTCCGCCGGCGACGCTGGGTCGTAGCTCGGCTGCTCGCGCGGGTACGTCCGCACCACGGTGGGGGGCGGGATGTCGACCACGCTGCCGTCGGGCAGGTACGCTTGCTCCCTGACACAAGTCTGCGGGAGCAGGCTCACCCAGTACTCGAAGAACGGCCTCCCGATAGCCGTGCGCATGTCGGGCGCCATGGTGCTTCCGGGATATCCTTGGAGCAGATTCTCAATACAAAAACGCGCGAAGGAGCCGCGGTCCGAGTCGACGAAGTTGTTGCCCGACAGGATGTCCGGGTCGCGGGTCTGCGCGAAGATGCGCAGGTCGACGGTCGCCTCGTCTTGGCTCTGGGGGTCGGACGGCACGGCGCCCGCGATCATGAAGCGCAGGCAGGAGAAGCGGGTGAGGTGCTGCGGGCCCATCAGGGCTTTGGTCTGGCGCTCGATCATGGCGGCTTTTTCGGCGATGTCGAGGCCGGTTAGGTAGAAGTGGAACTCGGCTTGGTAGCCGCCTTTGGCGGTGATGCCGACTAAGAAAGGTTAGTGGCTGGTTTTTGTGTGTGAGAGGTGATCTTGGAGTACGACGGTGCTGTCAAGCATGCCGTGACCCGTGTTGTACACGGCAGAAGGCACAGAAGAGGAGTCGAGAGTCATACCTTTAGTCGTCGCCGGTGGCGGCAGGCCCTTCGTGCCCGACACGTGGACGGCATTGGGGCCAATCTCCTTGATGACGATGTCCTCGATGGAGGCGGTGACGTCGCTGTTGTAGTACAGCGGGCCCTGGATCTCGTACAGCAGCTGGCTGGCGACGGTGGCGGTGTTGACCACCCCGTCGCGGCCCTTCTCCATGGTGATGACGGCGTCGCCCTTGTGGTCGATCTCGGCGATGGGGTAGCCCATGTCGGTGTCGTTGGGGGCCAGCGACTTGAAGCCGGAGTAGTACCCGCCGGTGGCGTAGGTGCTGCACTCGATGATGTGGCCGATCATCAGGGCGCTGGCCAGCTCTGTGAGGTTGTCGCGCGTCCAGCCGTGCCACCACATGGCCGCGCCGACGGTGACCGAGGCGTCGGCCACGCGGCCGCAGAGGACGATGTCGGCGCCTGCTTGGAAGCAGGCTGCGATGCCGGTGCCGCCGAGGTAGCACTGGGCGCAGATGGGGTCGTAGCCCCATTCTTGGATTGGCTTGTTGGCCGGGAGGTTGTGGAACGGTTCGCCTGTGTCTGTGTTAGTATGCTCCTCGGCGAATCCACTTGCGGTAGGCGTTGCCCATGCTCACCCTTCTTGTACAGGTCTAGGACGACATCCGTCACGTCATCGCCGTCAACGACACCGACCTTCAGGTCCACGCCGTGCTTCTTGATGAGGTCCCTGACAGCTTCCGCCAGACCGTGGACGTCGCTTGCTCCGGCGTTGACAGCAATCTTGGTGCCCTTCTTGGCGAGCCAGGGAATGGCGGGATCCAGCTCGTCGAGGAAGTACGGCTCGTAGCCCTTTGCGACCACAGTCGAGCCAGAAGTCATTGACTTCTGAGCGAGACGGTCTCGCTTATCGGAGCCTCTTAGGGTCATGTTGCACTCGGACATCCAGTCGCCTGTGATGACATCGACGTCCTCGTTCTTGGCCATGTCGTGGATTGCTCGCTTGCGGTCATATACACCTGCCGTCAAAGTATGGTTAGCACTTTGTCTGTGATGGTTGGGTGTATATCTTACCTCCCGAGCATCCAGCGATCCTGATCCCTCGCTTGGGCTGGCCATTAAGCCCATTGGGCGCATCTCCGATGGAACCCATTTTGTGCTGCTGAGATGATGTGGAGTAGAGAAGGGGTATATGCGTGAATCGAGAGAGTGAAGGTCGGGTCTAGTTCTCTCGAATATCGAGCTGATGAAGGATGATGGAAGAGTTCAAATACTCAGTCTCTGGACTGTGGCTGACATATACTCGGACATACATCTCCATCTTGGCCTCTAGGGCCCTAATAAGTCATCCTCAATACACACATCTGCCTGAATGGACCCTGGGATGGCATTTCAGATAAGTCTGGCAGTGCGATGGCTGTCACAGGAGTAGCAACTCCGTAGCTGGGCACGCTAATGAATCATCTTCCCCTTTCCCCCCTTATAAGCTATCGTGGTCTGGATGGGCACTGGTACACGTGTTGCCCGGACTAAGCAGAAGCCCGACCTCCAAGGTAATGTGTAAAACATTGCCCTGACTCGTGTTTGGTTTGCTCTAGATATACGCCTTAAGACGTTCATGGGGTCGAAAGCCGTGAGACGGAGCACTGATGAAGCCGAAAAGATAGAGGTTGAGCTCAGCACTGTTGAGACAATGAGTGACATAATATTGTCATACATTTCTGATATCTAAATCTAGCACTGACAAGCATTGTCTAACTATGGCGAGCCATTTCCCTTCATTAAGAAGCCCCCCGCCAGCTTCAGGAAGTGGTGCGTGAGGTTGTTCCGCAGATGCTTCGTGTTCTTGATGCTCTCCTGGATCGCGTTGCTCTTGACGTGGACATCATACAGGTAGTCCTTACTCTCATACACCTCGAGAGCGTACAGCATGTTCTCCGCCTCGGGATCCCTGACGATACCATACATCAGAGTGCCAGGCTCGTTGTTCCGCCCCTCCTCGACCACGGCCTTCCAGTAAGGTATCGACTGTGCAACAGTCCCGGGCTTGTACTCCAGCTCCGCGAAGGCGATGAACGGGTCCTTGGCGGTTTTGACTTCGGGCCGTGTGAAGAAGAAGTCGTCGATGTAGGTGAGATTCATCTTGACCTTCATGTCACCAGTGAGGACCTCTCCTGTGCCCAGCCACTTGACCATATCTTGGACATCGGGCAGTGCCATGTGCGTGTCGAAGGCCTCGTCGCCCGTGTATCTGACTGCTGGTTAGAAGCCATAGCTGACCAACGGAGATGTTGCCAGACTCACTCCTCGATGACATAGAGGGTTGTCTCATCGGACTCGTCCACAGGGACGAAGCAGGCATATTTCAGCGTTCCCGGTTCATTCTTCTCGGCGTCGTCTCCTGCTTTTGTCAGTTTCTCGATGAACTGCCTGCGAGTTAGCCCTGTTGCACGCCGTCCACAGTGAGTCTGAGGAGGGAAGCCTACCACATCGCGCACCCCCTTGCTCTTTGTGAAAAGCTGGCAGAAGACGATTCTGTTTAGCATGGCTTGTTATGTTATCTGGAGGCGAATCTGAGCTGAGACTAAGTAAATCTAGGTAAGAAAGTCAAGGCACAAAGTCGCGAGAAGTGAGCAAGAGAATTAGCACATTGCTGTCATGGCAAAGATGCATATCCAACAGCACTGAGTGGGGCATGAGGCTTGGTTCAGGAAACGGATATCCTGCCCAAGTCCTTGTATATATCCATCGAGAGCCAGGACTGCAAGCTAAGGTACTGAAAATAACGATACTCCATATCGTAGTCCTGTACATATGCCGTCGATGCGGTCGAGCTGCCATCCGGGCCGGGACGCTCAGGAGGTGGATCTGTTTTTCTTTAAGCACATGTTCGGTATCCTTGTTCTCCATACTACGCCGCCCCATAATCAGACTGCAGAAGCGTATTTCAGCATGGCAGTTGACTCCAGTCGTGTTCGTCAGTGACAAAGGAGCGTTGTGTGCTGGCAACGACACGCAGCACACGCCATCTGTGAGATGAAGAAGGTAGAGATGAAGTGGGTGAATGAATCATTAGCGTCGTCTGTCTTCCCCGCGAAAATGCCAAGCCAAGACCCCTGTCAAATGCGGGGTGCGGGGGCGAGGACAGCACCCCTTTCCCATGCCACCGTCCACACATTCGGGAAATCACAACCGGGCATCATGATATCGTCCAGCACGTCTTGTAGTCACTAGCCTTGCACGGCACTCACGGCACAGAATATGACAAACTCGATCTCTGCTGCAGGCTGATGGTGGCCGCGGTGGAGTCACGAGCTCGCCCTCGTCAAGCGAGATCTACACCAGCGGATAGGGCGGACATGCTTGAACGCCTCTTCGATGTAATGTAGGAGAGCAAGGAGCCAATAGAGGGCGCCAAGACTACCCCAGATCATCCAGGCCACAATGCTGAAAGTCAATTCCAATGGTTGGATCCCCTCAGTCTACCCCAGCTCCACACCAAAGTTGGGTACCTAGGTAGGTACCTAGGCGCGGGCAGACGCCGTCCTATCCGCTGGCGGTGCTGCTCGATCGTTGAAAGGGGGGGGGAATCATTACAGCGTTGGAAAACAATCCGAGTCACTGTCAACATCGCTAAAATGCCGTCACCTCCAGGGCCGTCGGTGGCCTCGGCCACTTCGCCGGGCTCCTCGGAGGACTCATTCGGTAACGCGAGCGCGAAACAGATGGATCTCCAACGGAAAAGAGCTCGCGATCGCAAGTCACAACAGGCGATGCGGGAGAGAACCAAGTGGACCATTGCCAATCTCACCGAGCAGGTCGCCTTCCTGAGCCGAGCACTTGAAGAGAGATCGCAAGAGGCCGCCATAACTGACTCTCGCATCTGCGTCCTAGAAGCGGAGAACTCTCACCTAAGGACTCAGAATGCAGCGCTCCAACTCAGTCTCATAGGATTCACCGGAGCCCAGGACCAGATGGTGGACGGATCCGATGTTGCTCCAGAGCCAAATCCATGGGAAATGCTTCCTAATACTGCTCCTCCCACATGCCTCGCTGATCAGATATTGCAAGGCTTTCTCAGCTCCAAGAGAGAAGAGCGCCTATCGGCGTCGGAGACTGCATCAGATAAGGTTGCTGCGTATGCGGCGCAACCCAACCTCGTGTCGCTGTTAGACAAGGATAGGCGATCCGACGACGACATCAGCAACGTTGTCGGAGACATTATCAGGAGCTATCTCGAGATTAACACGCTCCCGAAGCAAGTTGCTGTCTTCTATATCATGTCGACACTGCTCAAGGTAGGTCGAGAACCCGGACTACCTGGTCCAATGACCCCGCCCAGCTACTGACTCAGACTACCTCATAACAGTGGATGGTCCTCCAAGACCAGCAAAGCTGGGACCTGATGCCAGTCTGGCTTCGACCAACGCCCAGTCAGATTGTCACACCACACGCGGCTTGGATTGACCGTATTCCCTGGTAAATTGAGACTCACATGCGTTTCATCTCGATTCTTCTTACGGATCGCTAATAAACGAGAACAGGCCACGAGTCAGAGAATACTTGGTAGCACACCCTGGCATCACCTTGGATGACTTCGCAGCAACGTACAGCTCCTCATTCTGCGTCAGCTGGCCCTACGATCCAAGTCACATTCTGATCCGGACTCCTACTGCTGCTGATACAGAAGACATCACCATCAACCCCGTATACGAGGAGCATATCCGCCAGCTGAAGTACTGGACTGTCGCCAAAACTTTCAGGGCTCGCTTCCCAGAGATTAGTGAACTTATGGACCAGGACGCACTCGGTGACTGAAAGAGACGATTGTCTCTTCAGTCACGATCTTGAACGCTAGATCAACAGAGATCTCTGACTCGCCCACCGAACATGGTCTTTGATCTTCTCGCACTAATGACTGAGTAGGAAGGGCCGACATCCTACAGCGTGGGGACCACAGCGAAATCCCAGTCACTCGACGCAGGAGAGGCTAGCCTCTGGACCCTGGAGCTACGCGGCTTGGTATATCCGGGGGCACCCTCCCTACCCGGGATCCACTCTCTGAGCCAAGCCTTGGGGGTCATCGGTTGGCACGGGCACTAGCACATGCACCTTCTCAGTGTAAGACGTCGACACTGAGCCCTGGAGACGCCGGTTCCGCAATCATGCTTCGGACTTACAACGTCACGGCCTTGACCTTCGGACAGAGCAACTGTGAGTCGAGCCCATATCACCCAGACTCCCATATACGAGCACGCCAGCCTCCAACATGACGTCCAATAATGTCCGTCGACCAGTTCGCATCGGCGGTGCGTCCGGTGGATTCACTGACCGCGTCGCTGCGATAACACGTCTTGCCAGCGATCCAGATGTCGACGCCATCGTCGGAGACTGGCTGTCAGAGAACGTGATGACCGGCTACGGCGCAGGCAAAGCACGCAGGGACAAACTCGGCATCTCATTACAAGACATGCCGCTTGCGGAGCGCAGGAGGGCTGGCCAGTTTGCGAGCACCTTCCTCCAGTGCTTTGAGCCTGCCATCCACAAACTCGCGGAGAACGGCGCGAAACTGGCCGTTAATGCCGGTGCCAGCGATACCGAGCTTCTGGCTGAGATCTGCAAAGATATTGTGGACAAAGCTGGGTTGAATCTGAAGGTGGCGTGGGTGGAGGGAGATGATGTGACTGTGTCCTTCAAGGAAATGGCTGCCAAGGGTGCGGACTTTAAAAGTGTCGCCGACGGCAAGACGTTGCAGGAATGGGGCTTCGAGCCGCTCTGTGCTCAAGCCTATCTGGGCAGCTTGGGCATCGCGGAGGCTCTGCGACAGGGCGCGGATATTGTCATCTGTGGACGGTGAGTCTGCAATCCAAATGCTCTGGAAGTTGCAGAAGCTGATCTGAAAGTCTAGTGTCTCTGACGCTGCTCCTACCATAGGGGTTGCGGCGTGGTGGCACGGTTGGGATGCCCAACAACTGGACGAACTCGCCGGTGCTCTTATCGCCGGCCACGTCATCGAATGTTCTGCCTTTGTAACTGGTGGCTACTACAGCCGCTTCAAGGACTTAATGAAAGCAAAGAAGCACCTCAATCTAGGATTTCCCATTGCCGAAGTACGCCACAACGGATCTTTCGATATCACCAAGGAAAAGAGCACGAACGGCGTCGTAAATTCCGAGACGGTCACGGCGCAGCTCGTGTACGAGATATCCGGTCCGCTTTATTTCAACTCAGACGTGGTGGCAGATCTGCACAACATCTTGCTAGAGGAGACTGGAGCTGACCGCGTGCACGTCTCGGGTGTGCGAGGATTGCCACCTCCGCCAACGACACGATGTGGAGTCACGGCCGACGGAGGGTTCCAAGCCGAGTGGCACTTCTATCTGGTTGGCCTGGACATAGAAGAGAAGTGTCAGTGGATGGAAGAGCAGGCCAGGTATGCCATCGGAGAAGAGCTGATTAGCAAGTTCTCTATGCTTAAGTTTCACGTTCACGGAACAAGTCCTGCCAATCCGAGGAATCAAGAGGTTGCTACGGTAGACTTCAGGATATTCGCGCAAGCTCGGGACGCTGCACTGTTTGATCCCGGCCTGCCTGACGGGTTTGCACGCAAGCTTTACGAGACTGTCTTGCAATCTTGTCCAGTGAGTCGACCCATGTCTGGATTTGAAGCCACGGACTAATTCAGAACCAGGGGGTCTCGCGACCAAACGATCTGAGGCAGTCAACGGCAAAAAGCTACTATGAGTACTATCCAACCTTGATACCGCAGTCGGCGTGTAATCATCGCGTACACCTCCTTTTTGGGAAACACGGCCCAATCGATATTCCGTTACCGCCAGTGATAAGCGAATACGGACCGCAAGAGTCCTACAACACCAGGAACCCGGTACCTTTAGAGCGCTTCGGCGAGACAGTCGAAGCTCCCCTCGGGTACATCGCCCTAGGCCGCTCCGGCGACAAGGCGTCTGATGCAAACGTGGGGTTTTTCGTGAGGGACCAGGAGCAGTGGGACTGGCTACGGAGCTTCCTGACCATTGAGAAAGTGAAGGAGCTGCTTGGACCGGAAGAGTACTCGGGCGGCCGGATCGACAGGTTCGAGATGGGCAACATCCGTGCGGTACATTTTCTACTGAAGAACCACCTTGACAGAGGGTATAACTCGGGCTCCAAGCTCGACACCCTGGCTAAGAACCTGTGCGAGTATCTGAGAGCGAAATATGTCCCTATTCCGCGGAAATTCCTCGAAAATGGGAGGATCTGAGAGCCCGATCTGCCTGGGTTGCAATTTTCATGGAATACCAGGGCTCCGGGTATCTGTTTCCTTTCTCCCGCTTGCACTGAGATATATTGTCAGTCACCCGTCAAGTGGGCTCTTATGATACAACCACATACTAAGTCTACACGCTTCTTCACCTATGACGTTACCATATCTCACTTCATGTCCTCTAGCCACCGTGATACCAACAACATCTACCAAACTCATACGTTAATCAAGCATGGGTCCCGACGATGAGGGTGTGAATCAAAATGCAACCGCTTTCATCGAGTCTCTTGCTACAAAGTCTGCTGGAACCGATCTCGATGATACATGGTACTGCATAGCCGTGAGTCTGTCCCTTCTCAAACACGGAATGAGGAATATATACAACCTCTGCCTCTAACTCCGGCACTGTAGGCATGTGCCTTTGCAGCCTGCAACCAAGGGAAATACGTCGCCCAGATATTCGCCGTAGCCATCAGACCGCACCAAGACGATACAGACTTCCACAAGACCGTCCTCCGCAGGATGAAAGGTTCGTTAGAGCACCACCACACCAGCACGCCCACCCCTAACACCCCGTACAGAAGCCCTCCTCAAAACCGGCATAATCTACGGCATCCCCCGCCTAATCAACGCCTTCCGCTCCCTCATCACCGCCATCCCATCTCCAGAATCGAACGAGACAGTCTCAATCAGATCGCACATCCGCGTCCCCGCCGACACGGACGAGCGCGGCCTGGCGTACATGCGCAACATATTCCGTGCGGACCTGGACCCCTTTCTGGGGACCATGGAGGCGTACTGGCCGGACCTGCGGACGCTGGTCGTGACGACGATCTACGGGTATTATCAGAGCGACGTCAGTATCTTGGATGCTGTTACCACCAGCCAGCTGAACATAG
Source organism: Coniochaeta ligniaria NRRL 30616 (assembly GCA_001879275.1). Classification (NCBI taxonomy): domain Eukaryota; kingdom Fungi; phylum Ascomycota; class Sordariomycetes; order Coniochaetales; family Coniochaetaceae; genus Coniochaeta; species Coniochaeta ligniaria. The sequence continues at coordinate 1,251,540 of KV875098.1, read as the reverse complement.
CAAGTCTGGTGCCGATGGATGTCACGGCCGAGGTGGCGTGGCACATGAGGGGGACGATCCGGAACGGGGGCACGAGGGAGCAGCTCGAGGCGGCGTACGGTATAGCGATCGAGGCGTGCAGGGTCTGCGAGGTCGTGTTAAAGAATGAGATGCCGAAGCCAGAGGATGTGATCAATGAAGAGAGGCTCTTCTAATCCGGTCTATTACACGCCATGTCTATAAGGTATCAACATATATCTCCATCTATAACTCTAAATATCAAACCCCGTCTAACAGTTCCCGCCCATCTAGTCTAAAGTTCGCTTCCATCTATCATTTCCACCCCAACACATCTAAAATCTCACCTCCGTCTAACCGCGTCCTGCACAGTCCCCCATATCCTCTCAATCCCACCCACCAGCTCCCCGGGTAACGGCCCCCTCTCCACAGCCCTCACATTCTCACCCAACTGCTCCCCCGACCCCACCCCCAGCACCACCCCATCCCCCCTCCCCAGCTCCGAATGCCAGCACAGCCACCTTAGCGAAGCCTCGGCGGGACTCATCCCGTGCGGGCTCACCAGCGCCACCAGGTCCGCGGCCGCGGCGTGGAACCCCGGCTTCCCGGCGTACGTCCTCCTGTACCGCTCCCCCTCCGTGCCGCGCAGCTGCTCGGGCGCGAAGCGGCCCGCCAGCAGGCCGCCGGCGAGCGGGGACTGCGCCGCGACGGTGATGCCGTGCTGCCGGAGGAGGGGGATGAGCTTGGCTTCCGGGAAGCGCCAGATGAGGTTGTACGTGACGGCGAAGACGGAGGGGCGGACGTAGTTGTTTTGCTGGCAGATGGTGAGGTAGTCCTGGAGCATGATCAGGGAGAAGTTGGCGACACCGAGCTTGGGTTTGGTCAGTTACATGGCTCTGGTTAGGGATGGTGCGGGTGAAAAACGTACCCGCTTGAACTTTCCTTGCCTGAAGAGGTCGTCCATCGCGGCCGCCTGTTGCTCCAGCAGCGTCTCGGAATCAGGGGCGTGGATGTAGAGCACGTCGACTTGCTCCACGCCCAGTCGGGCGAGAGTGCCCTTTACGCTCTCCCATACCTGACCGCGGTTCAGGGAGCACCTGCCATCTGCGTTGGATTCGACGGCGGCGTTGATCGCGAAGCCTCGCTCTGCTGCCTGAGCTTGGCCTAATAGCTGTTCTGAGCTGCCGGTGGCGTGTTGCTCTGGGTGCGCGTGCGCCGTCGAGGCATCGATACTGTTGATGCCCAGCTCCCTGGCCGTTGTGAGCATGGAGTTGATGTGCTCGGAGGACTCTTGTTGTGTCAGGGCACCGGGGCCGAGCCCGAGAGATGGTCGCATGGCCTTCATTGGGGCTTGGTGTTGGCTATTGTCGCTTCTGGTCTAAATGTATGTAAAATAATAACCGTGTGTAGTAACATGACGAGGTACACGAGAAAACGGATGTGGTCACACAGTCTCTAGATATAAACAGCTCATAAACGGCCGCATATGGACAGGGTCGTCCCGACAGGCCCGACAGATCGGCTCACACCTAAGGTACTGCCCCCACGAGGTTATCCCGGGATCCTATAAGGCTGAATTAAAGTTATGCCCCTGGTCGGTGGCAATCCCTGAGTCAGATCTGAGGCTAGGGAGACGATGTTTGCAAGGGAATCCGAGCGGGCCGAAAGAAAATTTCAATGTCGGGTAGGGTTAGGGTTGGACCCCTTAAAATGTTGGATACCGAGCAAACCTTGTTCACGACATCACTATTCACTTAGACTTACATCGTGGGTGCTTACAAAATCATCCGGTTCGACCTGGACTTCTGTTAACTCCACTGAGACTAGTATTTCGGGATCCTGTCCCGTTATGGCCAGTATTCCGTATGTTGAAAATGTTATCAGACAAGGAGTTGTCGTCACCAGCTCGCAGGTTAAAAAACAACCGATCAATTTTGATCTTTCTTGGCACCCGAGTACTCCGAGATACGGACCACGGCTCACCTCAAGGGCACATCACCTGGTCTAAGTCAGAGTGTCTGATTGTGTCTGATATTATAAAAGATAAACTTTACAAGCCCTCACTATTTCATTGATGTCTGTGTCGTCCTCTTCTCTGTTCTCTCGGGCTCTCAACCACTCAAGTGATTGAAGGACATAATGAGTGTTTACTTAGAGTAGATTGATCCCACGCTACCTTATATAGCTTTGTAGTTTGAACACTTTCCTGACGAAAAGTGTCTCTAGCTTCTGTGAACAGAGTCCTTACGTTACATATATGGCTCAATGTAGGGTCCAAGCCTAACAAACACAATAAACGCTCGCCCCTGAATAAGTGAAGAAGCACCCTTTTCCACCGCACTTGACGCTGAAAATCTATCCCTTGGTTGGACTGCACACGTATATGGTCTCCGGGGCTGGTCCGCAGATGTACTTGCCTGGCGTGTCGCAGTGTTGAGCAGCAACGATGCTGGCAGCAATGGCGTTGGTGGTAGAGACCTTTGTTGTGAAGAGTGAGAGGAAAATGGCGAAGAGTGGCTGAAGAAACTGAGTCTGGTTTGTAAGAGTCTGAGGAAGGAGGCTTAGGCAGGTGCTCGATGATGAGGCTCGATATGTTTGATACTTTGCAGCTCGAGGTTGATCCCCAACCCCTTTTAAATTCGTGAGTGGTAACTCAAGACTTCTGAACGACCTCTAGCACACCCGTGGCTAGGAAACATGTTTGATACGGATCCAGCGACAAGACACATGATACATCTAGACCTCCATCTAAAGGCATAAAGAAAAGTAGCATGAATGAAACCCGAATGGACAGGGCAAGCCAGAATGGTCAATGTCGATATCAAGAGTCAGGACACAGATCATATTGGCGTTGAACTGGATTCTGAGGCAGCACAGAACGGCCATATCTCAAACGGCATTTTGACTTAGCGGCCTCGCCGTGCACAGTCTAACAGTTCCATCCGCCATCGATACTAATCGCATTTCCCGAGATGTATGTCGACTCGTCACTCAACAGAAAGGCAATCAAATGAGCAACCTCTTCAGCCCTTCCACTGCGCTTAAGTGCCACCTCGTCAATCATGCTCTTCTCGTGCTTCGCTCCGAGTTCCTTGTCCCCCTTACCAGCGATTTGTGCCGCGTTACGAGCCATGGGTGTGTCTATTCGTCCCCTATCATTCCAACGTCAGTCAGTTGCTCGCAGCAGAGAAGGAAAACGGAACAAGGTAGTAACTCACGGACAAACAGCAGTGACCCTAACACCCCTGCCACCGACCTCCTTCGCAGCGCTCCTCGTCAAGCCGAGCACACCATGCTTGCTAGCAGAGTAAGCGCCATTCTTTGCCCTCCCTTGCAGTCCAGCAATACTACTAGCACAGACAATACTGCCGTTATCCGTCACCCGGTTCAACTGCGCCTTGAGACAGTGCATAACACCAGTGAGGTTAACACCGAGGATAAAGTCCCACTCCGCCGCGTCCTGGTCCGCCAGCGTGCCGTGTCCGATGCTCCGTCCAATCACGCCAGCAAGATTGGCGGCGCCGTCGACGCGGCCGAAGGCTGACTCCGTCTCCGCCATCCACGCCTCGACGGCGGCGGCGTCGCGGACATCGAGCACGGTGGTGAGGACCTTGGTGTCTGGGTGGGCTGATACGATGGCCGACTTTGCGGTATCGAGAGCGGCGCCGTTGGCGTCGGCTATGGAGAGGGTGGCGCCGCGGCTGGCGAGGAGGTGGGATGTTGCCAGGCCTATACCTGAGGCGCCGCCGGTTAGAGCTATGACCTTGGTGGCGAACTGCTGGTTGGACATGGTGGTGGATGGGAAGGGTGGAAGGTGAATTGGTCAAGCTCCAATTGGGTCGTCTAAGGTCATGAGAATGTAGTAGTAAGCCTAATCCCCAGAGAACAGATACTTGGACGTTGAACACATAGCTGAAACTTAACGTATCATATGGCGAAGCGTCAATTGTCCGGGGTCTCTTTTCCCGACCGTTGCACGACTTGGTATTTCGTGACCCCTCTCCTCTTAGATCGCGCAAGATATGGTCGGAATCTGTATCCGTTGATAACGAAGTCCCGACGGGTGGTGTGAATCAGCGTGCTAGTCGATGAGGCTAATGATTCATTCGTCCTCTCCGCTTTCCGCACACTCCAAGGATTCCAAGACCTCGTGCCGATCCTCTTCCCCAGGATGCGTACGGCAAGCCGTACGTAACAATCCATCAAAACCATGTTCGAGCCGGAAATTAAGCAGAATTTGCTATTTCCACAGTCAAAGCGTCTCTCCATTTACACCACGCGTACAAAT